>SJYT01049911.1:11914-31505 GCA_006410635.1 Cephalophus harveyi | reverse complement strand
TCCCATCTCTTTCAGAATTTTCCACAGTTTATTGTGATCCACACAGTCAAAGGCTTTGGCATAGTCAATAAAGCAGAAATAGATGTTTTTCTGGAACTCTCTTGCTTTTTCCATGATCCAGAGGATGTTGGCAATTTGATCTCTGGTTCCTCTGCCTTTTCTAAAACCAGCTTGAACATCAGGGAGTTCACGGTTCACGTATTGCTGAAGCCTGGCTTGGAGGATTTTGAGCATTACTTTACTAGCATGTGAGATGAGTGCAATTGTGCGGTAGTTTGAGCATTCTTTGGCATTGCCTTTCTTTGGGATTGGAATGAAAACTGATCTTTTCCAGTCCTGTGGCCACTGCTGTTTTCCAAATTAGTGTAAAATAAATATAAAATCAAGTTATAAATAATGAACAATAAATTGGAAGTCCCTAGTAGATAATGTAAGAGAAAGGGAAGAGTTAGTGAATCATTTTTTCCTTCTTTATATTTGTTTTTTAAAGTCATCATTTGCCCAAGTTCTTTGAAACTTCTGAAAGCATACTAGTAGAAACTATTGAGTTTCTTCAATCTCTAAAATATCAGGAGAGATGGAATGCTTATGTGTCACAACAAAGGAATAAAAGGTCATCAGTAATATAGTCCCAGTGTCTTGGGTGAAGAGTGTGAAATGATTACTAATGAACAGGATGATGGTTGTGGGAAATGCCCCCAAACGTATTTCCCCAAAGAGGTGGAAGAGAGTTTCCAGAGCAGTGCATCTTGGCCTTGGCTGAACATCAAAATAACAGGGGGAGTTTAAAAAAAATACTAATGCTTAGGTTTCATTCCCAGAGATTCTGATTTAATTAGTCCCTAGTGCAATCTGGGAATTGAAATTTTCTAAAGTTTCCCAGCTGATTCTAATATGAAGTCAAGGCTGAGAATTACTGGAGTAGAGCCAGAGAATTACACGCACAGAGTAGCCCAAACAGGACATTCTCCTATCAAGGCAATCCAATAAATCCTCGGTACAGCCAGGCTCCTTCTGCCTTGTTTTGTTGCCCTACATTTTATCATTTCTTTTCTGCAGAGCACTAAATTCTCTTTCTGTTTAAAGGCAATAGGAACTGAAAAAGAGTGATTAAAAGAATGATCAATGCACAGCACTTACAGGAAAAAAGGAAAGAAAAATCCAAAGTTGGCTTTTAACACAACAATTTCCTTTGCTGGGCCAGTAATAACAGCTCAAGGGAGAATGGACAAAACTCTACACTCATAGCTTTAACTTATTAATGTGAAAGTTATTTCCTTAAATTCCCCATTGGTGATTTTTAAAGCACCTTTTTCATTCACTTTACCAGAGGCCATTCATATTTAATCTGAGGTTACAGTGCTTTCAACATTTAATTCAAAAAGAAGTACATTTAAAAATTTCTCCCTAATTATATTCCCTTCACTAAACATGTGAAGATATGTCTAGCATGATAATTTCCACAAGTAATGGAATATTTTTTCAGTTTCAATACGGATAAGGTTTTATAGCCAAGTTTTACTCTATGTTTGAATATTTAGTTAATATAATGAATCAAAAATGTGTATTCCATTTATATTCATCATTAGAATATTTGGTTTAAAATGTAAATAAAGAAGACATTGAGAAGTATATGGAGTCACAAAATTTTGAGCCACTTGAGGATGAGAGCTTAAACTAATAAATTATCCAAGTTACAGCTTGTTCAAAAGGAAATGCAGTCAGGCACTCAAAATCATTGCATTACTGGCTAAAATGAAAAAAAAAAAATACAGTGATTTAGCTAGTATTTGCATATGTTAAATGTGTTCTCTGAACATATAATCATTATATAATTAATACATATAACCCTCATATAAATCTTGTGAGGTAGATTAGTGTGTATCCATCTTACAAATGAGGGAATTGAGGCACGGAGAGCTGAATAATGTATTCAATTTCCCACAGCTCTTAAGTTGCAGGCTAGAATTCCTACTCAGGCAATGTGGCTGCCAAATCCATATCTTAATCACTCTTCTGTGTTCAATATTCCACTTTGCATAGAAGCAATCACATACTGACATCCCTGAGGTTCACTCCATTTAAAATACATTCTTATGTACTATAAAGGTTGAAATTTTCTGAGCCACAAGTATTGCAATCTCATTGTATATTTGACTACAGTTCACAGTAATAGAATAGATGTGTCCTGAAGGAAGAGACACGGGTTTCCCTGGTGGCTCAGATGGTAAAGAATCTGCCTGTAATGCAAGAGACTCAGGTTCGATCCCTGAGTTGGGAATATTCCTTGGAAAATGGAATGGCTATCCAACCCACTCCAGTATTCTTGCCTGGAGAGCTGTCATAGCCAGAAGAGCCTGGAGGGCTACAGCCCATACACAAAAACTCAGACACAACTGAAATGACTTAGCATTCATGCATCCACTTTCAGATGTTCAAGCTGGATTGAGAAAAGGCAGCAGAACCAGATATCAAATTGCCAACATCCATTGGATCATCAAAAAAAAAAAAAAAAAGAGTTCAAGAAAAACATCTACTTCTGCTTTATTGACTATGCCAAAACTTTTGACTGTGTGGATCACAACAAACTGTGGGGAATTCTTCAAGAGATGGAAATACCAGACCACAACCTGCTTTCTGAGAAATCTGTGTGCTGGTCAAGAAGCAACAGTTAGAACTGGACATGAAACAACATACTTGTTCCTAATCAGGAAAGGAGTACATAAACGTCAAGGTTGTGTATTGTCACCCTGCTTATTTAACTTATATGCAGAGCACATCATTTGAAATGTTGGGCTGGATGAAGCACAGACTGGAATCAAGATTGCCAGGAGAAATATCAATAACCACAGATATGTAGATGACACCACCCTTATGGCAGAAAGTGAAGAAGAACTAAAGAGCCTCTTGATGAAACTGAAAGAGGAGAGTGAAAAAGTTGGCTTAAAACTCAACATTCAGAAAGCTAAGATCATGTCATCCAGTCCCATCATTTCATGGCAAATAGAAGGGAAAACAACGGAAATGGTGAGAGACTTTGGGGGGCTCCAGAATCACTGCAGATGGTGACTGCAGCCATGAAATTTAAAGACGCTTGCTCCATGGAAGGAAAGCTATGACCAACCTAGACAGCATATTAAAAAGCACAGACATTACTATGCCAACAAAGTTCCATCTAGTCAAAGATATGGTTTTTCAAATAGTCATGTATGTATGCGAGAGTTGGACCATAAACAAAGCTGACTGCCAAAGAACTGATGCTTTTGAACTGTGGCATTGGAGAAGACTCTTGAGAGTCCCTTAGACAAAAAGGAGATCCGACCAGTAAGTCTTAGGGGAAATCAGTCCTGAATTTTTATTGGAAGGACTGATGCTGAAGCTGAAACTCCAATACTTTGGCCACCTGATGCGAAGAACTGACTCATTTGAAAAGACTCTGGTGTTGGGAAAGATTGAAGGCTGGAAAAAAAGGGGACGACAGAGAATGAGATGGTTGGATGGCCTCACCAACTCGATGGACATGAGTCTGAGTATGCTCGGGAGTTAGTGATGGACAAAGAAGCCTGGCGTGCTGTGGTCCATGGGGTCTCAAAGAGTCACACACAACTGCGAGACTAAACTGAACTGACCCACTCCAGCATCCTTGCCTGAAGAATTCCATGGATAGAGGAGCCTGATGGTTTACATTACATGGGGTCACAAAGAGTCAGACACTGCTGAGCAAGTAACACTGCTGCTGCCGCAGAGGAAGCGACACACTGCCAACTGTAGGCTGATTCCTGCATGATGGCCATATCTTGAAGCTGTCACCACATGTACTCTGGTTCTTCATTTTACAGGTATAATAACTCAGTTGTGTTCATGGATTCAGTGCCGATCAAGCTACTAGAGACAAATTTATTAAATAAAGCTCCAGAATGACAATGTATCCACTGTATATTAGGAGTTAAAGACTGTAAAGTTCATGTCTTCTGCTTAGGAATATTCAGTGCTCCTTGGAAACTAAATCCAGATTATGTGTTTTCTTGTTGAATATGGGCTCAAAGCAAAGAAATTGAATGCTACTTGCTAAAATAAGTATCTTTTAAAATATGTATACAGAAGTAGAATAAACAAAAATATACCTCACAGAAATTATTACCTGAAAGGGTTACTGTAAACACTTTCAGGTATTTTTTCATATGCTAAAAAATAGTTAATATAATGTATTCTGAAAATTTTATTATAAGTTGATTTTTATCTGATGATGTAAACATGCTCAGTAGAAGTAATTAAATTATGTTATATATGATAATTACACATTATATATCTTCTTTAATTATAAAAGTAACTCAAGAAATAATACTTGATCATTGTTTAAAAAACAGAAATTTCAAAGAAATATAAAGAACATAGAATTTTCTTATAACTCTAAAACTGTGATTCAACTCACATATATTGATTGTGTACCTGCTATGCATAAAGCAATCCAGAAGGCTAGAAGAGATGTCAGAAAAGCAAATGTTCAATTAGCATATAGCATGATATGCTATTATTATATAACCATATGATGTGTGGGAACATAAAACAGGGGAGCTTAACTCAAAGAAGGCTTTCTCATTCAGCTAAAACAGAAATTGATAGAAGAAAAGTGTTAACTTATTTAAACACACTTAGGCATGCATGTTGAGAAATAGTCTGGCAGCCTCTCAAAATATTAAAGATAGAATGGTGCTGTTACCCAGCAATTCCACTCCTACCCAAAAGCAATAGAACCATGTCAGCATAGTAGCTTGCACATAAATGTTTACAGCAGTATTATTCATAATAGCCAAAAAGTAGAAACATACCAGAGGTCCATCAAATGATGAATGGATAAGTAAAGTGTGGGATAACCATATAACAGATCATTACTTGCCCCTAGAGAGTAATGAAATATTGATGTATGCTACAATATGGATGCACTTTGAAAACATTATGCTAAGTAAAAAAAAATAAAAAAACAGTTGCAAAAGGCCACCTGTTATATGCTGCCATTTATATAAAATGCCCAGAATAGGCAAATCTATAGAGACAAAGTAAACTGATTAGTCATTGCTTGGTGCTGATGGGAACAGAAGAAGGGAAATAAAGATTGGGGGTGGGGGTGAGGGGTAAAATGTGTGGGGTTTCTTTTTGAGAATATGAAAAATATCCTAAAATTGTTTGTGGTGATTTTTTTTTTACAACTGGTAATATGCTAAAAGCAATTGAATTGTACATTTTAAATGGGTGAATTGTATGTAAATTATATAAAATAGAATACATTTAGAGATAAATCTCAAGTATGCATCTTTTTATACAATATTTCCATTTTCAGGATTTTGATAGTCCTCAAAGAAATCCTATGAGGCATACTGAAAGAGTTTAGATTGGTAGGCTTCATTTCCAAGATTTGCCATTTATAATGAATAATGGGCCATTGGCCAGAGTCAGGACTCACATTCAGAACTATTGATTTCACACAGAATTTTCTATTTGAACTTTTAAAAGCTTATCTAAAGTTTGTCATTATTTATTAACAGTAAAAAGAATATAATGATGTGGTGCTTTACACATTAATATAATTAAGAATGTTTGTGTTACCTCAAATATATTTTTTAAAATGGAGCTTAGGAAATAATGAGATTGTATCAAAGGCATTAGGCATATGGAGATGGAGAATGGAACATGAGGTCTAATGGCCAAGAAAGACTTTGTTTTGCCCTAACTTATGCTTGCTTGCCATAATAGAGAAGGGGTCAGGTAACAAAGGGAAGTCACCTTAGAGAATATCCAAGTCATCTATATCGGGAAGGGGAGAAAATGAATCACCTGTTGAAGAGAAGACTTTTGCCCAGATGATTAAATGATCCATTTTATGAATAGATACACAATGGGATATTATTTAGCCATTAAAGAGAAGGAAATTCTGCCATTACTGACAACATGGATGGACGTTGAGGGCATTATACTAAGTGAGATAAATTAGACACAGAAAGACAAATATTGTGTGATCTCACATGTAGAATGAATCTAAAATCTTCCAACTCATAGTAACAGGGAGTGAAATGGTGATTGCCAGGAGGTGGGAGGTGGAGGGAATAGGGAGATGTTGTTCAAAGGATATAAATTTGTTATAAAATAAATAAGCTATGGAAATTTAATGTACATTACAATGACTATAATTAATAACACTGTATCATGTACTTGAAATTTGCTAGGAGAGTTTATAATAAGTATTTTAACCACATACACACACATAATGATTACTATGTGCTGTGATGGATATGTTAATTAGCTTGTGAAAAAGAGATAAGAAAGCCTTCTTCAGCGATCAGTGCAAAGAAATAGAGGGAAACAACAGAATGGGAAAAACTAGAGATCTCTTCAAGAAAGTTAGAGATACCAAGGGAACATTTCATGCAAGGATGGGCTCGATAAAGGACAGAAATGGTCTGGACCTAACAGAAGCAGAAGATACTAAGAAGAGGTGGCAAGAATACACGGAAGAACTGTACAAAAAAGATCTTCACGACCCAGATAATCATGATGATGTGATCACTCATCAAGAGCCAGACATCTTGGAATGTGAAGTCAAGTGGGCCTTAGAAAGCATCACTATGAATAAAGCTAGTGGAGGTGATGGAATTCTAGTGGAGCTGTTTCAAATCCTGAAAGATGATGCTGTGAAAGTGCTGCACTCAATCTGCCAGCAAATGTGGAAAACTCAGCAGTGGCCACAGGACTGGAAAAGATCAGTTTTCATTCCAATCCCAAAGAAAGGCAATGCCAAAGAATGCTCAAACTACCGCACAATTGTACTCATCTCACATGCTAGTAAAGTAATGCTCAAAATTCTCCAAGCCAGGCTTCAGCAATATGTGAACTGTGAACTCCCTGATGTTCNCATCTCATCCTCAGTCGTCCCCTTCTCCTCCTGCCCCCAATCCCTCCCAGCATCAGAGTCTTTTCCAATGAGTCAACTCTTCGCATGAGTTGGCCAAAGTACTGGAGTTTCAGCTTTAGCATCATTTCTTCCAAAGAAATCCCAGGGTTCATCTCCTTCAGAATGGCTATGGTTTTTCCTGTGGTCATGTATGGATGTGAGAGTTGGACTGTGAAGAAGGCTGAGTGCCGATGAATTGATGCTTTTGAACTGTGGTGTTGGAGAAGACTCTTGAGAGTCCCTTGGACTGTGAGGAGATCCAACCAGTCCATTCTGAAGGAGATCAGCCCTGGGATTTCTTTGGAAGGAATGATGTTAAAGCTGAAACTCCAGTACTTTGGCCACCTCATGCGAAGAGTTGACTCATTGGAAAAGACTCTGATGCTGGGAGGGATTGGGGGCAGGAGGAGAAGGGGACGGCAGAGGATGAGATGGCTGGATGGCATCACTGACTTGATGGACGTGAGTCTGAGTGAACTCCAGGTGTTGGTGATGGACAGGGAGGCCTGGGGTGCTGTGATTCATGGGGTCACAAAGAGTCAGACACGATTGAGTGACTGAACTGAACTGAATCGTTTCACCATATTAAACCACCACATTGTATAATTCAAATATGTATAATTTTTGTCAATCATAACCAGTAAAGCTGGGAGGAGACTCTTTAGAAGAAAAATAATTAGCTATCATCTCTGCTTGGCCACTTACTAGCTGGATGACTTTAGATGAGTCAGTTATTACTCTCATCATTGGCACCCTTCCTTGTAAAATTGGAATTTCTTATCTCATTGGGTTGATGTCAGGATTAAAGGACTCAAGTTGATGAAACTCTCAGAGAGGCCTGGAACATAAGAACGGCTCAATGAATGTTTTCTGACTTGGTGAAATAAGAACTTCATACACTTGAGTTAATCAACATCTAGGATTTTTACCCTATCTTATCTTGATTTCTTCTTGACCATTTTATTCCCTTTCTGTTGTGCGTTCCTAGGCCCTTTCTCTAGAGACTCCTATCAGGGAGGAAAAATTGTTCCTCTATCCTTGTAGGTTCTTGACTGAAACCCGTTTGACATAAAAAGACAGATTAACAGGAGGAAAACAAATTTAATTATTTATATAAGTAGAGGAACACCAGAGAGGTCTGAATCAAAGAAATGACCATAGCAGGAAGGACTTACACCTTTTAAATAGATGAAACAGTAAATCTGAGAGGAATGTACGAGATAAAGATATTTGCACTTAGGATAGAGAAATGATGAAGATTTAGTAGGTTTGTTTATATAACCTTCTTGTTTCTACATTCTTTGTCTCTGGTGATAAGGATGCCTTCTCCATTCTGATCCCTACCTAGGTGTGCTAGCAGTGCTACTTGCCCCAAAGTATTTCACTTTATGAAAAGGTATGCTTTTCTAAATCCTGCCTATACTTCCATAAGTATTCTGTTTGTTAAGCTCAGATGGCAAAGTGTCTGCCTGCAATGTGGGAGACCTGGGTTCGATTCCTGGGTCGGGAAGATCCCCTGGAGAAGGAAATGGTAATCCACTCCAGCACTCTTGCCTGGAAAATCCCATGGATGGAGGAGCCTGAAAGGCTACAGTCCATGGGGTCACAAAGAGTTGGACATGACTGAGCGACTTCACTTTCAGAAAAAGTATACAACTTTAGTGTCATACCTAGTCCCTGCCAAGAGCCTGATTGATATATGGTTTCTCNGGATGGAGGAGCCTGAAAGGCTACAGTCCATGGGGTCACAAAGAGTTGGACATGACTGAGCGACTTCACTTTCAGAAAAAGTATACAACTTTAGTGTCATACCTAGTCCCTGCCAAGAGCCTGATTGATATATGGTTTCTCTTCATTACAGTTGTAGCAATGTATACATAACAATTATGAGGGGAGAGAAAGACTACCTCTCTTTAATAAAAGTGGTAAAGGGAGAAGAACCAGAATCAATTTAATAAGAGTTGCAAATTAGGGAGGAAGATGTGATATACATTCATGAAATTTGAATGGAGAAAGGCTCCTAAGGGAAGGTGGCTGATTAGAGGGGAGATGCAGATTAGCATTAAGATCCTATCAAGAATTGATCAATGAGGATTTCATTTCATGCTTATTGTTTGTCCCTGACAGATATGGGGCCATTTTGGTGTTGTGGGTGTACAATGATAAAGAGGCTGGGTGTGATCCCTATCATGAAAAATAGAGGCAATATCTCTGATAGAAGAAGGAGTATGTATAAAATCTCGGAGGCAGTGGGGTAAGTATGAGGAAGGAAAGGAGTGTCCATGTCAGTAATTAAAATCAGTTTGTTGTGCTTGCTAATTTGATAGAGTGCAAAGTAAGAAGAGGTGAGACACAATGCTAGCTTGCATCAATATTTGCCTCATTACTCACAGTAGAAAGAATATAATATGAGCTGGGCAGGAAGACTCTGATAAGCATGGGAAGAAAGGGATATTAGAATCTGTGATCAACCATGCTATCTTCCTTTCAGCTTCAAACTTTGAAAGTTAAATTTTAAGAAATTCACAGTTCTAGCAGATGGAAAGAGATAACGATTTAACTTGGAACAGCCCTTATTATTTTCTCTCCTTGTTAAAAATTGCCTTAGACTCTGGAATTTCCTGGGTACATTTTGATAGCAAATTTGATTTCCTGAGTAGCAAACTTGAATTTTGAGGTAAAATGCCACTTGTTTGTATGATTCAGAAAAGGAATTATAATTTCATAAGAAAGAATGAATCACAAAAAGAAAATGATTTTTTTAAAAAAACTGAGGTAATATTTTAAACATAGAAAATATAGGTGTATAATTCACAATGTTTAGATACTCATAACTGTAAATTGAAAATTCTCCTCTTAAAAAATCTTAGCAATTTAACACATAATCAAAACCCTGCCTGAATAATGGAGACAACATATTAATATATTTTTATAGAATATCTTCACCGTGGCAGTTTAAAACTCGTTTATACATGTCATGACAGGGGTCACACCCAGCCTCTTTATCATTGTACACCCACAACACCACAACAGCACAATTCAGAGCTGAGAAACCTTCCAGAGAATAATGCAATTCTGACTTCAGTAGAGGTTGACCCATGTGGTCTAAGCCATCTCTGGAAAAACTATCTCTGTGTCTGATTTTGGAACTTAAAGTCTACTGGTCAAGTAGACTCTTACAGGCAGAATTGCACAGGAGGGGCTAGAACCCCACAAAGATGGACCAAAACATATGTCTTTTTTGTTGTCTTGATATCAGTGACTGAGTATTTGCTTGGTATAGAGCAGAAGCTGGAGCCCGTAGTCATGGAAATAAGCACACACAACCAACCGAATAGTCAGAAAACTGAAGAAAAGAATCAAGGGAAGAGGGAATCAAGAAAAGAATCAAGAGGGAGTAACTGCAGGTCCAGCTGCTGCCTTCCTGTGAGAAAGAGCAGAAGATCTCTCTTGCAGCTTATTCCAACAGGACACAGGGAATGGAATTTGGGGAAATGCAGTTTAGCCTGGCAAGGTGACCCATTACAAAGCCATCAGAGAATCCCAAAGTTATGTGATGAGTACCAAGTATTTACTTATCAAATTTTTGTCTTCACTTGAATTTGTTGTGGGTGTGTTACATATTATGTGGTAGAAATCTTTTTCCATGACAATAGGACTTTTTCCAACCTTCTTACATCAGCCAGTTTTCACCCTAGTAAGCTATAACTGTTGCCATATACCAAGTTACCAACAATAGTATAGTCTAATTACTGCTGTGCCAGTGGTCATTGTTGTTATTTAGTTGTTAAGACTTGTCTGACTCTTTTGCTACCCCATGGACTGTAGCTCACCAGTCTCCTCTGTCCTTGGGATTTCCCAGGCAAGAATATTGCAGTAGGTTACCATTTCCTTCTCAAGGGAATCTTCCTGACCCAGGTATTGAACATATGTCTCCTACATTGCTTCGGAGCCACAGGGGAAGCCAATGGTACACTGTATCAATTAGTTTAGATTTTTAATAAATCTGGTAAAATATACAAAGAAAAGATATATTTTAATGAAAATGAGTTAACTAGAGTAAAAGGTGAACAAAATTAATATTGAAAAAAATACTAAGCAAAATAAAAACAATGTTGAGGGGATAAACACAAAGATAGAAGTACATTTACTGGGATGTCATTTATATGATATTTATGTGATATTTAACTCATGCAAAATTGTTATTTTTCAGTCACTATGTCATGTCCCACTCTTTGAGAACCCTTGGACTGCAGCATACCAGGCTTCACTGTCCTAAACTATCTCCTTGAGTTTGCTCAAAATGTCCATTTGGTAAATGATGCCATCTAAACATCTCACCATGTGTTATCTCCTTCTCCTCCTGGCTTCTATCTATCCCAGCATGAGCGTCTTTTCCAATGAGTTGGCTCTTTGCATCAGGTAGATAAAGTATTGGAGCTTCAGCTTCAGCATCAGTCCTTCCAACGAATTTTCAGGGTTGACTTCCTTTAGGATTGACTGGTTTGATCTCCTTACAGCCCCAAAGGGCTCTCAAGCATCTTCTCTAGCACCACAACTAGAAAGCATCAATTCTTTGCTGCTCAGCTTTGTTTATGGTCCAACTCTTACATCTGTACTTGACTCCTGAAAAAACCATACCTTTTGACTATACTTACTTACATCATCAGCAAAAGTGCTGTCTCTGCTCTTTTAATATGCTTCCTAGGTTTTCCATAGCTTTTCTTCCAAGGAGCAAGCATCTTTTAATTTCATGGATACAGTCACCATCCACGGTGATTTTGGAGCTCAAAAAATTAAGTCTGTCACTGTTTTCATTTTTCCCCATTTATTCTCCATGTTGAGACCAAATGCCATGATCACTTTTTGAATTTTGAGTTTTAGGTCAACTTTTTCTCTTTCCTTTCACTTTTATCAAGAGGCTTTTTAGTTTCACTTCAATTTCTGCCATTACAGTGGTATCATTTGCATATCTGAGGTTGTTGATTCTTCTCCCAGTAATCTTGATTCCAGCTTCTGATTCAGCCAGCCTGGCATGTCGCATGATGTTCTCTGCATAGGAGTTAAATAAGCAGGGTGACAATATACAGCCTTGATGCATTCCTTTCCCAATTTGGGACCAGTCCATTTTTTCATTTCTTGTTTTAACTATTGCTTCTTAACCTCCATACATGTTTCTCAGGAGGCAGGTAAGGTGGTCTGGTATTCCCATCTCTTTACCAATATTCCACAGTTGTTATTTACACAGTCAAAAGGTTTTAGTGTAATAGGTGAAGCAGAAGTAGATGTTTTTCTGAAATTCTCCTTTTTTTCTGTGATCCAGCAGGTTTTGGCAATTTGATCTCTGGTTCCTCTGCCTTTTTTAAATCCAGCTTGAAAATCTGGAGTTTCTTGGTTCATGTACTGTTGAAGCCTAGTTTGAAGGACTTTGAGTATTACCTTGCTAACATGTGAAATGAATTCAATTATGCAGTAGTTTGAACATTCTTTGGCATTGTCCTCCTTTGAGCTTGGAATGAAAACTGACTTTTTCCTGTCCTGTGGTCACTGCTGAGTTTTCCAAATTTGCTGGCATATTGACTATAGCACTTTCACAGCATCAGCTTTTAGGATTTGAAATAGCTCAGCTGGAATTCCATCATCACCTCCACTAGCTTTGTTTGTAGTGATGCTTCCTACAGCCCACTTGACTTCACATTTCAGGATGTCTGGCTCTAGGGAGTGATCACTCCATCGTGGTTATCTGGGTCATGAAGACCTTTTTTGTACAGGTCTCCTTTGTATTCTTGCATCTCTTCTTAATCTCTGATGCTTCTGTTAGGTCCTTACTGTTTCTATTCTTTATTGTGCCCATCACTACATGAAATGTTCCCTTGGTATCTCCAATTTTCTTGAAGAGATTTCTAGTCTTTCCAATTCTATTGTTTTCCTTTATTTCTTTGCATTGTTCACTTGAGAACACTTTCTTATCTATCCTTGCTATTCTTTGAAATTCTGCATTTAGCTGGGTGTATCTTTCCCTTTCTCCTTTACCTTTCACTTCTCTTTTCTCAGCTATTTGTAAAGTCTCCTCAGACAACCATTTTGCCTTGTTTCATTTCTTTTTCTTGAGGATGGTTTTGGTCTTGACTTCATGTACAATGCTGGGAACCTCCATTGACAGTTCTTCAGGTACTCTGTCTACCAGATCTGATCTCTTGAATCTATTAACTATAGGCACATAATGAAAATATACATAATGTAAATGATATGGAAAAGAGTATATTGATAGATTATACAAGGGCCTTCAAATTTATTTAGTAACCTTTTCTTTACCTGGCTGGATGATATACAGAGATGACATTATCTTTTCTACCTTTTTGTGTATTTGACCAATATTAAAATAATATGTCCTATTTTCAGAATGTCTAGTTAGATGCTTCAGAGCAGTCCCTAAAGATGTTTTGTGCTCAGCACTTGGTCCTGGAAGAGTTACTCCTCATTATGTGTCACAGTATCTCTAAGTGCCTTAGCCTTGTGACCATGAGGGACAGGATAAGTTGTGGGGAACTTATCAGACTCTCTCAGGAAATCAAGAAGTATTTGTACTGCACACATGGGGATTTGCAGAAGATTGGACCTTCTCTGTGAGTGAGGTTTACACTGTAGAGACAATTCAGGTTCCATATAGCTTCTTTCAAATATTTTCTCTTGGGTGCTTAATAGAGAACCAATAGGCTAGAATTTTAAGTTTTGTTCATTTTCAAATGACAACAAAATGCTGATTGATAATGGACCAGTGGATGGGCAGTAAATACTTGACATTGAATTTCATAAGCTATTTTAATTCCCTAATGTAATTAATAATATTCAAGATTTCTGCTTACTTTGAAACACTCTGCCTCAATAGAGATATGAAAAATAAATGTAATGAGACATTGACATTCAAAAAGAGCATACTTATCATCTAGTCTGCATATAAAATTACAGTGCTTCACTATAGAAAATGTAGTGTTTATAAAAAGAATTCATGGAGAGTATTTTAAAAGTAGAAAGATAAAGGAACTTAAGGTTCTCTCATTTGAACATCAAAGGATTTACCCCTAAGGTTTACAGGACAGCATGCATGCAATGCCTTCATCCTTTTCATCTTCAAATACCACAGTTACTTTCAGAAACTTTTTGAAGGGATGCCAGTTTTACTAAGGTGCAACAGTCCCTCATCCAGAAGCAAAAGTTTGCGCTAAGGATAAAATGCCTTTTTTCAAAACTCTCATAGCAAAGCAAAAACTTTTCTTTAATAAACAATTCCAAGTTGCTTATTAAAGATAAAAACTCACAGGCATATTGTACTTAGGTGATAGTAGAGAAAATTTGGGCTTCCCTGGTGGCTCAGATGGTAAAGAATCTGCCTGCAATGCAGGAGACCTGGGTTCAGTCCCTGGGTTGAGGAGATCCCCTAGGGTATGGCAACCCACTTTAGTGTTCTTGCCTGGAGAATCCCCATGGAAGAGGAGCCTGGTGAGCCACAGTCCATGGGGTCACAATGAGTCAAACACGACTGAGGGACTAAGCATGCACACACACACATACAGGGAAGATTTGAGAAAGTTTTATGAATTGGTGACAAATTAAGATGTATAATGTGTGTGTCATTGTTCTTTTATTTTTGTAAGCCAAATAAATTGGAGAATTCTTTTAAGATTATCTATTTCATTTCACCTTGCTGAATTACAGATTTTAATAAAATTCTCCATCACTGCCTCAAAAGCCCCTGATTCCATGGAAACTACATTTGAGTGCACACACACATATGCACACATGTGTTCTTGAGAAGAAAAGCTTTGCATATATCTAACTTGATTGTAGAAATAGATTGCTGTTGTTTTATTAAGTGTGGAGAAAGTAGAACTCTTTCCAGTTCGACTTTGTATTTCTTAATAGAGTATATATGTTTTTTCTAAATTTGTTGACTGCAAGCATGCTGTCTACAAAGGCCTGTGTTATCCTGAGTTGACACACAAAATAAAGGTAATTTCTTAAGCCCTACTTGGGGAGTTGTGAGATATTAAATGAGCTTGTCAAGCACTATGTAAAAATCCAATATGTCAACTGAAGGAGTTTTTTTTTTTTTTTGTAAATATTAACTTGACTGGATGAAAATGTATCTCTTTGGAAACACTATCAAAAATGTGAACTGTCTATTGCTTTTTGTTTAAAATGAGCAACATAGAAATTAATATAAGGGTTTCCTCTGCCTCAGTTTATTCGTGAAATATACTTTGTTAGCTACAGAAGAATAGACCTCACTCTAGGCCCTTTTGATGAGATCATGCATTATGTACCCTTTCTTTACTTCTTCTCCCATCCTCGCCTGTTCACAGCATTCATAGAATCTTCTAGAAAGCTGTGACATTAACAACTTCAGCCTTCCAAGGGGGTACCAGAAACTCTCAAATTGTTGGTCTTACAGTTTTAATAGTCTTCCTCTGAGATTAATAGAGAAGTAGTTTTCAGAGACCACCAAAGATTGGAAGACTGTATCCCTTCACTAGAGAACATTCACTGCAAGATTGGAAAGTGCTTTGACAATTTTATACCATGTTCCCTGTCTTAAGGAGGTAAGCTTGGGGGTGGAATTTTACCATACATTTCTCTTCTATATCCCATTCCTGCTTGTTATTCATTTAAGCAACATATATTGAGCAAGAGTTATTGATTTCGCATTGAAGTGGTAGAGGTGATGACTCATGGGGAATAGCCTATTTAAATTAAGGAAATAACCTATCTTTACTTGGGCTTCCAGGTGGTGCAGTGGTAAAGAATCCACTAACCAATACAGGAGATGCAAGAGACATGGATTCTATCCCTGGGTCAGGAAGATCCCCTGGAGTAAGAAATGGCAACTGACTCCAGTATTCTTGCCTGAAAATTCCATGGGCAGAGGAGCCTGAAGGGCTATAGTCCATGGGGTCACAAAGAGTTGGACATAAGCAGATGACCCTTTACAAGTGGAAGAACCTTAGTTTATATGATAGCCTCTCATCTATTGGTGAATGACCATACTGAATCTCAGTTTTCTTATTTGAAAGATAGAAATTAAAAAAAAATCTCCTAGGATTCTGTGATTGTGGTATCAGGTTTTAGGTTAAATTTTGAAGACGTGGAATAGAGAAAGGGACACTGGAGCCAGAACTTTGCCTGATGTGTGGGGAATGTGCTTTCCTGAAAAGTTTTGAGTTTTACTCTGTAGACAATGGCCAGTGGTTGATGGATTAAAAAAAAACACAAAAACAAAAATTGGCATTGCGGTTTGGAAAGTAAATCAACACGCTCCCAAAGCACCATATGATACATCATGAAAACAAGCATATGCATACATGTTAGATTACCAAATATTGTTTTAAAAATCTTTCCCACAGCTTCATTTGATGGTAAGAACAGTGATTTTCAAACTTATGTTTCCCATAGAATCCTCTCTTTAGATGAAATCTTAGCCAGGAGCATAAACAAATAAAACAGATAAAAGCAGAGTGATTCTGTTGAAGATGGGTGAATCAAAAGACTTTTCAGCTGCAAAGTACTAAGTATTCTCTTCATCCTCTGAATTTTTATAATACTCATTGTCTACATCTATCACCTCTTGCCAAATTATACACCCCCTTTGACTGTTATTTTTATGTAACCCTGTAATATCATGTTGACTAAATTGTGAGCTCTCTGTGATAGGGATCACAATTTCTAAAGCTTTTTATTTCCCCCAACACATTCAGCAATGTCTTTCATATAGTAGATGTTTCCTACTACTGATATGTACATGTTTTCAAATTAATAGAATATAATGAATATGAAGGCTTGCAAATGAAATTCATTTATCTTTTCATTTTTTAGGAAGTGTTCCCTTAGGTTCCTTAGATTCACACAGTTAAAAAAAAAATGAAACTATCAAAGTGCTATGTGTCAGAAATATCAAAGTAATCTATGTCAGAAAAGTGAAATGTGTGTTAAGTTCACCAGATGAATCTCTCAGGAAACTAATGCATAATAAAGTCATCCTTGATAATGCTTTGTATATAATGTGGGCACATAAAAAGCAGTAAAAGAGTTATAGCTCAGATAAAATTCTGTGTTTTTACTTACTGAACTGGTGTACCTTTCACTGGGGGTAAAGCAGACTTACTGTCAAATCCAACCAATTTGTAGCTCTCTGAAGAGAGAGGAGGCCAGTACAACTGGCTTAGCACAAATAATCAGGGCTTGAACTAAGAAGATGGTGGTGAGGATAAAAAAGAAAATGCCAGAGTTGTTTTCTTCCTTATTTTTAGCTCAATATTAAGCTAAGTTTGTACTACACACAGAAACTATGAGATGAGAAATTGTCAAAAGACTTCCTGTGCATTGAATTTTGTTAAGTATTATTTTAAAACTTTTGGCAAAGCAAGTCTCTTGTGCTTATTTCAGTGAAAATTGATTCTATTGATAATAAATAGCTGGAATGTTTAAAGGTTCATCCGTTCTGAATTTTAAACAGTTCCCCACAGAGGAATACATACACACACACAGAGACATTCCTTGCTTGCTTGCTTGCTTGCTTGTACAAAATTAAAGAAGCAATCAAATACATGGAATCTGTATAGCATTTATTCTACACATTCATTGCAAGTAGTACTTTGCAATGCTTCCCAAATAATTGGATAATTTATGCTGGCAAACTTCCTCAAGTATCTTTTGAAAAGGTTCACTAGAAAAGTGATGGCAATTAGATCTTTGTGGCCACATTTCATATTTTGTTTATACAAGTTCACATCTTATAGGTGCTGTATTCCATTCAGAAATGCTAAGTGTAATCTTGAGCCATAACTGCTTGTCAAATGTTTTCAGTTTTTATACAAGTGTTCTGCAATCTCTGCAATGACATAGCTGTGTGTATGTGTGTTCTGTCATGTCTGACTCTTTGTGATCCCATGGACTATAGCCCACCAGGATCCTCTGTCCGTGCAGTTTTCCAGGCAAGAAATATTGAAGTGGGTTGCCATTTCCTCCTCCAGGGGATCTTCCTGTCCCAGGGATCAAATCCGTGTCTCTTGTGTCTCCTGCATTGGCAGGTGGATTTATTACCACCACACCACCTGGGAAGCCGAATCGTTACGGTGTGTCTTCTTCAAGTTAGAGTGTCTTCTTCAAGAAGGGATAATAGCCACTTATGCTGCCCCTTCAATGGGCTATTTGAATATCTCACCTGTGAGATATCTGTGTTCCTTGAATGAACTTTGGTCTTCCAGGTGATATATATATATATTTTTTAATTTTTCTTTTATTTTTTGCCTAAATATTTTGTGAAATAATATAGTCAGAGAGCACATTTACGGCAGTTTAATGAACACTCAGAAAGCCCCTTTGCTCTGAACACTTTAAGAAACGCCCCCCCCCCGCCCCCACAATATTTACTGGTATGAATAGCTTAGAATTTGTTGGGACCTTTTGTAATCACTTAGAAATTTCAAGATCACATGGTCTAGACTTTAGAGCTGTATTCATTAGAAAATAAGAAACATGAAAGATTCTTTTTGGGATCAAATGAAAGACATAACAAAGCAAAGATATAACAGCTTCTTAAAGAAAACAGCAAATTCAAATAAAATGGTCTGAGCATTGAAACAAGTAGGACAAACTCATTTTGATTTTCAAAGGAAATTATGACTTTATGAATTGTGAATAGTAACTTGGAAAATTCTCATGTTAAATGAAATAGTGAAGATGGAAATAAGGGCAAAGCCAGTGACAAATCCATGTGGGACTCAAAGGATAAAAATGTAATCTCTTAAAAATGTAAATTTGTAAAAATATATCAAAATTTAAAAGACTTGATCTATGTATTATACTTTTAGAAATTTTCTTCTACAGGTATATTTTCTCAGATACACACAGATGTACAGAGATTCTGTGGAGGCATTGCTTATAATAATTTATTAAAATGAAAGTAGCTGAAATAAATAAAAGTTAGGAAACAAAATCATAAAAACATTATATGATCATGAAAAGAATAAACAAATCACGGCAATAATGTTACCAGTGACATTCATCATCTTCAGTTGGTACATGTATTTAGGGAGTAGCATAGTGTAGTTTTGGGGAGAATATTCTAGAATGTGACTGGGATGCAATTGTATCCCTATCACTTCCAAACTCTGAGCCTCAGTTTACCCATCCACAGTGGGTTTAGCTAAGTCTCTATTTTATAGGTTGGAGAGAAGCTTATAAGTGAAGTCTGTTCAGTACATAGTAAATGTTAACTATTATAATTACCAAAATAGGATTTTTATCTTTACATTTACCATAAGAGACAGGTAACATTGTTATCCCCAGTTTTATGTATGAAGAATAAGGTTGGTTACCAGAAAGACACAACATTGATAATCAACAAAGTAAATAATTGTTGTTTTTATCTTTTCAATAATATTTTCAGTTCAGTTCAGTTGCTCAGTCGTGTCCGACTCTTTGCGACCCCATGAACCGCAGCACGCCAGGCCTCCCTGTTCATTACCATCTCTCAGAGTTCACTCAGACTCACATCCATTGAGTCAGTGATGCCATCCAGCCATCTCATCCTCGGTCATCCCCTTCTCCTCCTGCCCCCAATCCCTCCCAGCATCAGAGTCTTTTCCA
>SJYT01049911.1:0-10599 GCA_006410635.1 Cephalophus harveyi | reverse complement strand
TGGATGGCATCACTGACTCAAAGGCCATGAGTTTGAGTAACCTCTGGGAGTTGGCGATGGATAGGAGGCCTGGCATGCTGGAGTCCCTGGGGTCGCAAACAGTCGGACAGGACTGAGCAACTGAACTGAACTGAACTGAAAAGTAAGTCTTCCTGTAAATAGCTATGTTTACATGTTGACGCAGGCAAACATTTCTGCATAGGCAGGCCAAATTATTGTTCTTAAGTTTGTCATTAAGATTCCTGTCATCTCTGGCTTGAACTGCTGACATTCTGCTGTTAAGTGCAGACCAAATACTTGTTCTGCTCACTGCTGCTGGGCTGCTTCAGGAGATGGCTCAGAGCTCACTTGTACTTCTTTTCATCTTGTGACTGATCTCCCTCAGTCTGCTCTTCTTACAAATGTCACTCATCTCATGCACTTGACAAGGACTTCTAGTGCTGGACAGCCTGTGGTAATTTCATAGTGTGGGTCAGGAAATGTATCACTTTATGGTCCATTTTCCTTATTAGGGTGCTATATCAGAATGCCCCCTGTGCCAAGGCTTAAATAAAACTATTTTTTTTTTAATAAGCAATCCTTTCTTGCTCACTGTCTGCATATGCTGCCGTATTGCCTGAGTCAAGGATGTAATGACACACATAATATCCTTCTCTCTAAATTCAACCCAGTTCCTGAGTCCTGATGACCACCTTTGTCTCATTTCCAATAGTGACCATGTACCAGGGGCCTTGGAGTCCTCCCTACCACCGCTTCCCCCAAGTTCACAGTACTTCCTGCTCAGTTGCTCAGTCATGTCTGACTCATTACAACCCCATTGACTATAGCCTACCAGACTCTTTTGTCCATGGGATTCTCCAGGCAAGAACAGTGGAGTGTGTCACCATTTCCTCCTCTGAGGGATCTTCCTGACCCAGGGATCCAAACAGCGTTTTCTGCATTGGAGGCAGATTCTCTACCACTGAGCCACCCTGCCAAATACCCAAAGCTCTCACACAATTTCTTTTCTCAGTAAACTCATAAATATCATGAAAATCAGAGAATATATATATACATATATATGTATGATGGTGATTGGAATATACATTTGATCACTTTATGATCGTTACTTCTCTCATATATTGGAAAAAATACAAATTTTCCTAGAGCTGATCAAAACTTCCACAGCATCTACAGCTTGGGTTAAGGAACTGGAATATTCTTTATGAAGAAACTTGGCAACCAAGGTTCAGCAAAGATCAAAGGCACATGTCTTCTGATACTTAATATCATTACATGGGCTGGCATCATGCCAGGGCTCTCACAGTACATGTAGTGTGTATCTGCCTTCCAGGAAAAGCACTTGATCAGGCCATTGCTCTCTCTCCTTATAGAGCAATTGGCAGATAATCAGAATGTTTGCTGAAGTGCCAGACAGCCAGGGTAGGATATGACATGCCAGACAGCCATGCTTTGCTGGAATTGTCTGATACATGTCAATATGGCTTCTTGTGATACAGGAAATAAATCATCAGTCCTATGAGAAGTTCAATTATGATGCACTCAGTTTGGATGTAATAAGTTGTGAGTGGAAAAATAGGGGTTCCCAAATAGTTCAGTGTCCAGAAACCCAATGTAACTCTCAGCATGATTTTCAGATAAATCTGCCTGTTGCTCCAGTATCCTTGAGTTCTGTGGTAATCCTACTATCTTCCCTGCTATAAACATAGTCCAAAAGATTGAATAAAATTATGTTAGGAAAACAAATAGATCAGAATAATTTTGTTCTGAAGTAGAAGTTCTAACTTTTTATGAATTGTGGATTGCATTAAAATCTGGATGAAAGATTTATTAATAAATATTATCCCTTAAATATGAGTTTAGACAAAGAGACCAAGTTCTCCACACTGTAGAATTTGGGAGGAACATTCACATAGTGGGCTTCCCTGGTGGCTCAGACAGTAAAGAATCTGCTTGCAATGCAGGAGACCAAGGTTTGATCCCTGGGTTGGGAAGATCCCATGGAGAAGGAAATGGAAACCCACCCCAGTATTCTTGCCTGGAAAATTCTATGAACAGAGGAGCCTGGCAGGCTACAGTCTATGGTGGTGCAAAGAGTGTGATAGGATGGAGCAACTAACACACACACATTATATAAACAGATAGCAATAATTTAGATTTGATAAAACATCCTTGAAAAGCAACCCATTGTGATTGTGGTTCTTATTTCATTAATTTTACTGCATGAGAGTGAAATACAACATTAATCTTCCCTCTCTAATTGAAGTCTCGTAGTGATATATGTAGAGAGAAACTATAAAAAACTTGAAAATGAGCAAAATTAACTACCGGTATATTGTCTAGAAATTATTTTAGCCTCTTTGTCTTTCAGCATATTTTACAACTCTGTAACTTGTGGAAAACTGATAGTAATGCAAATAATTGTTTTTGTTAGGAATGCAAATGAACTTTGTTCAGTGGAAATGCAGTTGATCATTGCCCTGTGGACTTTGGTCAAATTTGCATTTATTTGCAAATTCACTTCAGTGTATCTTTTTTCTCTACCTGTGTGTCCTTTGAATTCTCCTTTGAAACTGTTTTTTATATATTTTCTGGTTCTCTCATTAATTATGGTGCTGAATAAAATTTATGAAATGTGTTTATTTTATATTTCTGTATTATAGTTTTACCTTAAAAATTTTTCAACACATATTCTAAGTTCTCATCAGCAATAAAAAGTAAAAAATAGTATTATTGCATGTACATGTGATTTTAAATATTTGTATATAAAGATCCTACAATTTCATAGCTCCTCTTTAGTGTTTTGAATTCAGATGATAAAGAAGATGGACAATTTTAGTTATTATTTTTAAAATTTAAAATCTGAAACACCCTACTCTAAAATGGTAGGATTTCCCAAGACTAACATTGTGAAGTTTTCTTCACATAGCCAGTTGAAATGTTCTGTGCTATTATGTGTTTTATTTATATATAGAAAGTTCAGTAACACAATATACATTTTATCAAATTCAGTAATAGAAGATTATCCTGGGCACACTTGTCTTTGAATGTTGCTGGATGTTATTATAGACAGAAAAGAGTAAAAGTGAAAATTATATTCACAAAATGTATTTTTATTGAATGAAATATATATTTATCACAAGGTGGTGTTTGTTATTCCCAGTGTTTTCATTGCAATTACATTAGTATTTGTCAGGTAATTAGCATTCTGATCATTTGGCTGAAATTCAAATGAGTTAACAGTTCTATGGTCTGATTTCTGTGGAGTAAGTGAATCTTCAGGGAAATGGATTATGACAAAGTGCAAATTCATTTCTGTTCTTTCAAAATAACAAGCTTCAATTAAATGTTAACACCCCAGGTGTTTTACATCTCTTCAATGAAAACATTATCACTTCAGCTATTGAGACAGAGGGATGTCAAAAATCCAGATGCTTCATACATTTCCTTTGGAATTCAATGAAGAAGGTAAAGAAAACTATCTGCATGAGAATTACTTTCTACAAGGAACTGCTTTCTGACACACTGATTAATTGCCAAGTAAAACCCATGTTCACTTCAATGGCAGTTATATGCAAATATCAGAGGCCAATTGAAGAAGGCCTGGAATGACATACTACTTACAAGAAATTTAATTTTCAGGATGTAAATGCAGCATACTGAGATAGTAAGGCTTGGAGAAAAATAAACCAATATAGCTCAGAGGTATTATTTTATTTTCTTCTTTTCAAATTGTTCTCACTTCATATGTCCATGAAAGTGATTTATACTTTTTTCCCCTCAATACAAGGCATTTTTATTGATCCACAGAACTTTCCTGAAACAGGCTTAAGGACTAGCTGAGATCTATTATTTTATCTTGGATTATGGAGATCAAGAGTAAACAGATGTACTACAGAGACAAATGAGAGATTATGGAATTTAAAATATGATAGGTCCTTGTAATTATCAATCCTTTTGAAGAATGTGAGGCTGACACAAGTAATCTAGTACAAATATAACACCAGCATATGAGTTTGTTAAGGGAAGCGCACTAATTGAAACCTTCTACACTGGCCAGGCACCATATAAACCATTTGCATAAGTTGTTTTACAACAAGAGGTCCTAGTAAGGAACAGGGAACTAATAAACCTCCACTAACCAGAAGAGTTCGGGAAAGGTCAAAAGGAGACACCACAGGTCCGACCACCTCCCCAAATCCTTCTCTCTAGTATCCATCTTGGCTGAACAAGGAGTGTACCACCAGGAAGGACTCTGAGTCAGAATGATTGGCTAAAGACAACTTGGAAACTAATCCCATCACCATAAAACCTGAGCCAGTTCTCCTGGGTTCTCTTACCATGCTGCTCTCCACCTGGGTGCCCTTTCTCAATAAAATCTCTTGCTTTGTCAGAACATGTGTCTCCTCGGACAATTCATTTCCAAGTGTTAGACAAGAGCCTAGTTTTGGGCCCTGGAAGGGGTCCCCCTTCCTGCAACAAATTCATGCTAAAATGTTCAAAAATAAATTTCTGAGGGGATCCAAATAAACTACTCCAAAATATGCTAGTTTGGCATAAAGAGTATTCTGAGCTGAAGGCAATTGAGTAATAGCAGACACAAAAAGAACCCTCTTTCCTTCCCCTTCCTGCCTAAGAATAGGGGAAACATTTCTCTTTGTGAATGTAACATAAATTTCCATTTGTAAAGATTTTGCCCTACCCATATGGGAATACTGCAGATGACACTGAGATAAACCTAATTGAAAAATCTTACTAAAAAAAAACTTATTCATCATATATTTAGTCACCTTAGGAGATCCAACCAGTCCATTCTGAAGGAGATCAACCCTGGGATTTGTTTGGAAGGAACGATGCTAAAGCTGAAACTCCAGTACTTTGGCCACCTCATGCGAAGAGTTGACTCACTGGGAAAGACTCTGATGCTGGGAGGGATTGGGGGCAGGAGGAGAAGGGGACGACCGAGGATGACATGGCTGGATGGCATCACGGACTCGATGGACATGAGTCTGAGTGAACTCCGAGAGATGGTAATGAACAGGGAGGCCTGGCGTGCTGTGATTCATGGGGTCGCAAAGAGTCAGACACGACTGAGCGACTGAACTAGAAGGGGACGACCGAGGATGAGATGGCTGGATGGCATCACGGACTCGATGGACATGAGTCTGAGTGAACTCCGAGAGATGGTAATGAACAGGGAGGCCTGGCGTGCTGTGATTCATGGGGTCGCAAAGAGTCAGACACGACTGAGCGACTGAACTGAACTACTATAATATATATCCCTTTGCTAAAATGGTATATACATCTCCTTCTATAATGACTACATTGGGTTTTTCTTCTCTGTGAATCCCCTGTACACATAAAAAATATAAACATATACACAATTTATATATATATATATATATATATTCATCTTGCCAATCTGTTTTTGTCAATATAATTCACTTACCCCTTCAAAAGATCTAGTAGTTTAGAGGAAATTTTTTTCTTTCCTATGATCCATGTAACTCAGTGTGTATTAAATGATTATTTCCTATTAAAATTGTTTTTAAGCTCTAGGAATAGGAAAAGGAAAAGTCTGAAAATGAGGTTCATTTGGAGAATGATATAACCATCAAGGGTAGTTTGGCATGACTGAAACAGAGTACGCACAAAATCAGGCCTAATTATGGCAAAATCATGAGTTGGATGTGGAAAATCTTAGGCTATAGAGTTTTGTCTTGAGCAGATTTCCAGCCTGGTGCTTAACCACTCATTTGCTCACCACGTATTTGCTTATTTATTTCATCTGTAGTTAATGAGCATATGGAATGTGTCTCACTCTCTTTTAGGTGCTAATAAGAAAATAAACCATCACAGACAAACTATCTGCCCTTAAGGAGCTCACAATAGATGACGAGAACTAATAAACGTTATAGAAAGTGATAATATTGTTTATAACAGGGAATATTTAGGGAATATACAAGAGCTTGCCATTTTTGTTGCTATCCTGTGTATAAAGATACCCAGGATATACCTGCAGGCTTCCCTCCTGGCTCAAATGGTAAAAAATCTGCTCTGCCTGCCAATGCAGAAAACCCCGGTTCGATACCTGTGTTGAACGGTCCCCTGAGAAATTATTATCCACTCAAATATTCTTGCCTGGAGAATTCTATGGCCAGAGGAGCCTGTTGGACTACAGTCCATGGGGTCACAAAAAGTTGGACATGAGTGAGTAACACTTTTTATTTGAAAGATATATCTGAAACCAACACAAGATTGTAAATCAACTATACTTCAATATATATTTTTAAAATATCAAGAGAAACTTTCAGTAATTTATAATATATTTATTACTTGTCTTCTTATCCATAGCCAAGACTTATTAGTGCATGTTATTAATATCAAGAGGTACGAAGTTAATTTACCAGACCCTGGAGAAAAGCATGCATTAACCCTGGAACGATAGATTGAATCATAGGAATGGCAACCTTGTTGAAAACTTAAATCTGCAACTCTGCTCAAGTGGTGAAGAAAGAAAGTTGTAAAACACAGCATCTATAGTCTGCAGAAATGTTTTCTTCTTCATAATCATAAGTCTTCTAACCAAAATTCTTCCTGTAAGATATTCCCTCTAGGTTACTGAACCAAACTTGGGTCCCTTCACCCACAGGCAGTAAAGCCAATCTACTTACACCTGGTTGTGCTGAAGTAAATGCAGCATTTAGTGTAAGGCACCATAGAAGGAGTTAGGACATCTAGGGCTCAAAAAGCCTGAATTCCCTGGTAGGTTTCAGCAAACCATTTTTAAAGACGACATGAGGGAGGGGAATCCCAGGGCATGTGATCTGCTCAAATGGAGTTGTCTGATTGGTTGATGGTGACAAGGCAGTGTCACAGGGTGAACATTATCAGTCCTTAACACCAGTAAGTCTGTTGGCTACATGCTCATGGATGTCAAGTAGTTAATTTCTTCTAGAGGTTTTAGCATATGTAAAACTACTCAAGAAATATGGGTCAGATACTATTATCTAGGTACTACAGAGAGAAGTGCCGGAGAAGGCAATGGCACCCCACTCCAGTATTCTTGCCTGGCAAACCCCATGGATGGAGGAGCCTGGTGGGCTGCAGTCCATGGGGTCGCTAGGAGTCGGACACGACTGAGCGACTTCACTTTCACTTTTCACTTTCATGCATTGGAGAAGAAATGGCAACCCACTCCAGTGTTCTTGCCTGGAGAATCCCAGGAACGGGGGAGCCTGGTGGGCTGCCGTCTACGGGGTCGCACAGAGTCGGACACAACTGAAGCGACTTAGCAGAACAGAGAGGAATGAAAGCAGAGGATATGGGGAAAGGGTCTATTCCAGGAAGGCCCCATAGCGTCCTGCTCTGTTACACCTATGCCCAGGGGAAAGGCACATCCTTATTCTGAAGACAGAGACACCAGGAAGGATTCCAGGAAACAGGCCTTGCTAAGTTTCACTCAGTTTCACTAAGTTTCACTCACTTAGCTCATGCTCTTTGATCTATCATATTTCTACAGGGCTATCTACTCTTTATCAGATCTAGCATAAAAATACTCAGGTCTAACTGTTCAATTGTTCATTTCCTATGAAGGCTCAAGAGTCACATAAAACTTGTATTAAATAAATCTGTGTGACTCTCATAATCTGCCTAATAATTTTCAGACCCGGTCAAGAATCCTAAGAGGATCTAGGAGAACTTTTCCCTCTCCTGCGTTTCAACTATTCCTAGAATAGCAAAGATTGTGTATGCTTTCCAGAAAACTCATGAACCAACATTTTCTCTAGCTACAGTAGCTCTTCCACTAAAAAAAAAAAAAAACTATTTTCTATAAAGTATTTATAGTTCTCCTATTTCAAAATTTATGTTGAATACTTTGGGGTACTTTTACTTTTTAACCACCAGTGGTCCTTGACAAATGTATTTTATTTTAAAATATTCAGACTCTTATAAGAGATTTGCATTCTCCCTAGATCATCCTTAACATACTGAATTGCATCTTTTAGTAAAGAAAGGACAGAAAATGCTGATTATGATGATGTGTCTGACATAAATAAATATTTTGCACAACATATTTTACATATTTTACATCTTATAAGTGGTAAGTGGGATAATCAGAAAATTAAAATCTATCAAGAACTTCAAATGTGTCTATCTCCTGAGTAATATAGTATTTGCAACTCCCATGTTTGAAAAGCAGCTTTTCTTTGCTATTAGCATCAACCATCAGCTCCCCAACCAGAACATCAAAGTGAGCTGTTGACTGAGGAAAGGTCAGTTTATTAACTTATTCCAGTGATGGACAACATCACCCTAAGAGAGACTTAATTTACTAAAGAGGGAGAGAGAAGAATATTTCTAGGGCTTAAGGCTTTAGTTGCTGAAATCAAGTATTTAAAGCTTGAATCTGATTGGGTGTGGGCACAGTTTTTGATATAATGGTTTAAGATCTGTGGATGAAGATAAGTGACAATCTTAGAAAAGTGTTCCTCCATTTCCAATTTTCAGCTGAATGATCTTCTTGCCCATTTGAGCTGAGCTCTCCTTCTGAGAAAAGGGTTGTCTACCTGCATAAACAAACTGTTGTCTTAGAGACTGGTTGAGCTTGTGTTTTTCAGATAATTAGATTTGAGGGAAGAACCTGAAAGAAATCATGAAGTGATTTATTGATTTACCCCCTGACCTTCCCAGGACAAACTTTTTTGGAATAAAAAAGTACTGTAGATGGAGTCATCCTTCCATTTTTAGTCCCGTATGCTTTGGGGCTGCAGCTCTTCTTTGTCCTCACTAGATTCACAAAAATAACATAAAAAGCAGCTCCTAAAGAGAGTAAGATTTGCCTCCCCTGATCCAGTAAGAGCAATAGGCACTCCTAAAATAATTGCCAGCTGTGATCAACATGACCAGTCCTAGGCAGAAATTTAAAGAAAGTAAAATTCTGTCACTTCTTTCAGTAACTTTGTAATTTTATTTCTCCTCACCCTCTTGAATTCCCACCTTTGTTTTGGTTATTCCATTTTCTTCATCCACCAAATTCTTCCATCACTCTTCCCCCATATTTTCATATAAGAACTCTAAGAGATGGCAATAAGCTGCTTTTTTAACTAGGACTCCTTTCCATCAGTATATTTGCCTGGTAGTTGGTGTACCACTCTAATAAACACTTCAGAAAAAATATGCTTATATCTACTTCTTACAATTTTTTCTATTAAACAAAAAGTATATCATGCATAATTCATGTCTCTGAGGAGGATGAATTACTTAGTAATGCACAGTGTACTTTCTAGAAATAGTTATTAGCCACATAGTAGATTAAATGCTATGTCTCTCCAGTATTTTAAAATTTTGGTTTGATCCTTTTAGTTTTACTTGGCTTCAATAAAATTTTGAATTTTCAGACCAACATAGATTGGATTATATGATCATAGCTCAATAACCTTTTGATTGTTCTATATTATAATGTAATGAGAAAGCCCTGGATTGAGTGTGAGGAAATCTTGGTTTCTGCCACTAAGTGACTGTGGAACTCCACATATCATTTAATTACCCTAAATTGCAATTTATTTACTCATTAGTTGAAGAAATGTCTTTGATGATCTTTAAAACTAATGGTGGCACCATCTTCTCTGATGGATGACTCTCAGTTGTACAGCATCTCCTGAGCAAGCTGCATAGATAGGAAGTCTTTGTTTAGTTATATGCATTTGTCAGTGATTTGTGCCAAATCTGAAAGATCATTTACCATACATTGCTGGATCCTCCTAGTTACTTCTGTACATCTGTTTAAAGTGTCTACAGTGAACATTTCATAGCAGTTCAAAGGGGTTTTAGAACATTCTGGAATAAAAACAAAGAAGCATCATTTGCCAAAAGCACATTGATGAACTTATTGAAAGAATGAAGATTATTTGGGAGCAGGAAAGAAACTGTTGATGAACTGTTAAGATTAGTTACTCTGGCTTTTAGCTCCATCTCAATGCAGATGGTGACTGCAGGCATGAAATTAAAAGATGCTTGCTTCTTGGAAGAAAAGCTATGACCAACCTAGACATTAAAAAACAGAGACATTACTTTGCTGACAAAGGTCCATCTAGTCAAAGCTATGGTTTTTCCAGTGGTCATGTATGGATGTGAGAGTTAGACTGCAAAAAAGCTGAGCAAGGCGGGAGTAGAAGGGTAAGACAGAGGATGAGATGGTTGGATGGCATCACCCACTCAATGGTCATGAGTTTTAGTAAACTCTGGGAGTTTGTGATGGACAGGGAGGCCTGGTGTTCTGCAGTCTATGGGGTCACAAAGAGTTGGACATGGCTGAGTGACTGAACAGTGAAAATTAACTTCTATGGAAAGATGCCTGTCTTTCAAAGTGGAGCTAGCTGAGGATCTCGAGGGGAGAGTTGATTAACTTCAAATATTACTGACTCACAGGTCCAGCTCAGTAGAAACATGTGACATTGACTTCAAATGCTTTTGTACAATTTTAAGGCAACCAGTAGTTAAATGTAAAGAGATGTCTGTCTTCTATATCACCATAAATGGTAAAGTAAATATAATAAACATTTCAAAACAGAAGCAAAATTAAGATTTAAATCTTTA
>SJYT01049909.1:2501-23281 GCA_006410635.1 Cephalophus harveyi | reverse complement strand
CTGTAGCAGCAGTGTCAGGCTTCCCGTCGAGTTGACCCAGGGATCTCTGTCTTTCCCTCGAGATGACACAGGGCTGTGGAATGAGCCCCCATGGTGTGAGGCAATACGCAGGCAACACTTGTGGTAGTGAAAGGAAATCACGTTCATCGGGAGTGGACTGAAACATCTATGGGACTTTTAGTATGGTGGCCCGACCGCAGGAGAACGCTTTCCTGTTGAGAGTGCCACCTCTTGAGATGCGACGGGAATGGCAGGAATTCTTTCCCGAAGAAGCAGGGATAGTGACCCTCATCTCGAGCTCACGGTGGGAAACGGGGCTCCTCCTGACTTGTGCTGGGACCCTTGGTATTCCACCAATGTCGGGACGGGTATGGCGGGGAATTTCTTGAGTTGCAGCAAGGGTGGGAAGGACCCTTCCGAGTTTCAAGAGAAAAGGCGTGAATGCCCTCGAGTTGCCGCTGCAGAAAACGGCCTTATCTCGCTCGGAACGTAGAACCTCCTGGTTTTCTTGATTTGCAGCAGGTTATTCTCGAGTTATGACGAGGCCCTCAGGAACCCGCTTGCGTGGCCTCAGGAAAGGCGATTCTCTGAGGGAGTTGAGCCTAGCCCTTCGGGTTTACTATCCAGTCAGTGCCGGGTCCTAAGTCCCCGTCTGGACCCGAAACTGGAACCTCATATTTCGGCCAAGGTGCCGGCATGGATCTTGGGTTTCCTCTGGAGTCTCCTCAGGGGAGTCAGTCCTGGTCTCCTGTGGTTACGTGCACATCCTCTTTCCTCCCGAGCTGTAGCAGCAGTGTCAGAGTTCGCGTCGAGTTGACCCAGGGATCTCTGTCTTTCCCTTGAGATGTCAAAGGGCTGTGGAATGAGCCACCTTGGTGTGAGGCAATACGCGGGTGACACTCGAGGTAGTGCAGGGAAATCACGTTCATCTGGAGTGGACTGAGACATCTATGGGACTTTTAGGATGGTGGCCCGTCCTGAGGAGAACTCCGCTTTCCTGTAGAGAGCCCCACCTTTTGAGATGCGACAGGAAAGGCGGGAATACTTTCCCGACGAAGCAGGGAAAGGGACCCTCATCTCGAGCTCACGGTGGGGAAACGGGGCTCCTCCTGATTTGTGCTGGGACCCTCGGTGTTCCACCAATGTGGGGACGGGTATGTTGGGGAATTTCTTGAGTTGCAGCAAGGGTGGGAAGGACCCTTGCGAGGTTCCAGAAAGAAGGCGAGAATGCCCTCGAGATGCCCCAGCAAAAATGGCCTCTTCTCGCCCGGAGGGTAGAACCTCCTGGTTTTTCACGAGTTGCAGAAAGTCCCTCTCAATTGATGAAGGGGACCTCAGCGACCCGCTGGCTTAGCCTCAGGAAAGAACAGCCTCCATGGGAGTTGCGTGGGGCCCCTCGGGATTCCTCTTCAGTCATGTCGGTTCCTACGTCCTTGGCTGGAACTGCGGCCAGAACCTGAGGTTTCCCCTCCAGTGCTGACATGGATCTTGGGGTTCCTCTGGAGTCTCCACAGGAGAGTCAGGACTCTTCTCGTGTGGAGACATACACGTCCGTTATCCTCCCAAGCTGTAGGAACAATGTGAGGCATCCTTACGAGTTGACCAGGGATCTGTGGCTTTTCCTCGCGGTGCCACAAGGCTGTCACACGTGCCACAGTGGTGTGATTCGATGCCCGGTGTGACCTTCCAGGAAAGGTAGGGAAATCAGGTTCATCTGGAGTGGACTGCGACAATTGGGGGTCCTTTGGAATGGTGGCACGTCCCCTGGAGTCCCTTTCGACATTCCTGTTGAGAGCACGTCATCTTGCTGTGCAACAGGAAGGGAGAATCCTTTCCCGATGAAGCAGGGAAGGGAACCCTCATCTGTAGTGGATGAGGGGGAAAGGGGGCTACTCGAGAAAAACGAGGAGGTTCTCCCCTCCAGGCAAAATGAAGCCATTTTCTGCTGCGGAATCCCAAGAGAAAACCGGCCTTCCCTACTGAACCTCAAAGAGTCCTTCACAGCCTTGGTACAACTCAAGAAGATCCAAACATGACCATCTCCACTCGAGAGGAACACTGAGGGTCCCACCACAACTCAAGAGTAGACCCCTTTCCCCCTCCTCCGCTCCCGATGAGGGATCCTTTCCCTGCTTCGACAGGAAAAGATTCTGGCGCTGCCGTCTCACAGCAAGATGGCGTACTCTCAACAAGAATGTCGAGAGTAACTCCAGATGTCGTGCCACCATTCCAAGAGACCCCCAAATGTCTAGGTCCACTCCAGATCAACCAGATTTCCCTGCACTGCCTCGAAGGTTACCTTGAGCATCGAATCACACCACGGTGACATCCGCGACAGCCCTGTGGCAGCTCGAGGGAAAGACACAGATCCCTGTGTCAACTCGTCGGTAAGCCTGACACTGCTACTACAGCTTGGGAGGAAAACGGGTGTTCATGTCTCCCCTTGAGAAGAGTCCTGACTCTCCTGTGGAGACTCCAGAGGAACTCCAAGATGCATAACAGCACTGGAGAGGAACCTCAGGTTCTGGCTGCAGTTCCAGACGCCTACCTAGGACCCGACACTGAGAGGGTAGGAATACTGAGGGGCCCTTCGCAACTCGTATGGAGACTGTTCTTTCCTGTAGCCACGCCAGCGGGGCCCTGAGGTCCCCGTCGTAACTCGAGAGGGACCTGCCACAACTGGAGAAAACCAGGAAGAATTCCCTGCAGGCGAGATGAGGCCCCTTTCTGCTGTGGCATCCCGAGGGAATCACACCTTCCCACTTGAATCTCGCAAGCCTCCTTCCCACCATTGCTGCAACACAAGAAGTTCCCCGACATACCAGTCCCCACGTGGGTGGAACACTAAGGATCCCAGCACAACTCAGGAGGAGCCTCGTTTCCCCATCGTGAGCTCGAGAGGAGGGTCTTTTTCCCTGCTTCATTGGGAAAGGATTCCCGCCATTCCCGTCACATCTCAAGAGGTGGCGCCCTCAACAGGAAAACCGAGAGCTCCAGGGGTCATGCCAACATATTAAAGGTCCCCCAGATGTCTCAGTCCACTCCAGATGAACCTGATTTCCCTGCACTACCTCGAGTGTCACCTGCGTATCGCCTCACAACACTGTGCCTTGTGCCACAGGCCTGTGGCATCTGGAGGGAAAGACAGAGATCCTGGGGTCAAGTCGAGGGGAAGCCTGACACTACAGCTACATCACGGGAGAAAAGCACACGTGCATTCAACCATAGGAGACGAGGCCTGACTCCCCTTGAGAGACTCCAGAGAATCCCCAATTTCCATGCCAGCACTGGAGAGGAAACCTCAGGTTCCAGCTTTGGCTCAAGTCGGGGACCTAGGACCCGGCACTGACTGGAGAGGCAAACCGAGGAGCCCCGCTCAACTCGCACGAAGACTGGCCTTTCCCGAGGTCACGTGAGAGGGTCCCAGAGGTCGCCATCGTAATTCGAGAGGGACCTGCCACAACTCGAGAAAAACCAAGAGCTTCTCACCTCCAGGAGAGATGAGGCCATTTTCTGCTGTGGCATCCCAAGAGAAAATCGGCCTTCCCTCCTGAACCTCAAAGGATCCTTCACAGCATTGGTACAACTCAAGAAGATACCCGACATAACCATCTCCACCCGAGAGGAACACTGAGGGTCCCACCAAAACTCAAGAGGAGACCCCTTTCCCCCTCCTCCGCTCCTGATGAGGGATCCTTTCCCTGTTTCGGCAGGAAAGGATTCTGGTGTTGCCATCACAGAGCAAGAGGGCGTACTCTCAACAAGAAAGTCGAGAGGAACTCAAGGGGTCGTGTCACCATTCCAAAAGACCCCCAGATGTCTCAGTCCACTTCAGATGAATCTGATTTCCCTGCACTGCCTCGAAGGTCACCCTGAGCATCGATTCACACCACGGTGGCATCTGCAACAGCCCTGTGGCACCTCGAGGGAAAGCCACAGATCCCTGTGTCAACTTGTCGGGAAGCCTGACACTGCTACTACAATTTGGGAGGAAAATGGACGTGCATGTCTCCCCTTGAATAGAGTCCTGACTTTCCTGTGGAGACTCCAGAGGAACCCCAAGATCCATGTCAGCACTGGAGAGGAAACCTCAGGTTCTGGCTGCAGTTACAGACGAGTACCAAGGACCCGACACTGACTGGACAGGAATTCCGAGGTACCCTCATAACTGGTATGGAGATGGGTCTTTCCTGAGGCCACGCCAGTGGGTCCCTGAGGTCCCCGTCATAACTTGAGAGGGACCTGCCACAACTCGAGACAAACCAGGAGGTTCTCCCCTGCAGGCTAGATGAGGCCCTTTTCTGCTGTGGCATCACAAGGGAAATCACACCTTCCCATTTTAACCTTGCAAGCCTCCTTCCCACCCTTGCTGCAACTCAAGAAGTTCCCCGACATACCAGTCCCCATGCGGGAGGAACACTAAGGGTCCCAGCACACCTGATGAGGAGCCTCATTTCCCCATCGTGAGCTCGAGATGAGGGTCTTTTTCCCTGCTTCGTCGGGAAAGGATTCCCGCCATTCCCGTCACATCTCAAGAAGTGGCGCTCTCAACAGGAAATTCGAGATCTACACGGGTCGTGCCAACACACTAAAACACCCCCTTGTGTCTCAGTCCCCTCCAGATGAACCTGATTTCCCTGCACTACCTCGAGTGTCACGTGCGTATCGCCTCACGCCATGGTGTCTCGTGCCACAGGCCTGTAGCATCTTGAGGGAAAGACAGAGATCCCAGGGTCAAGTCTTGGGGAAGGCTGACACTGAAGCTACAGCTCGGGAGGAAAGCACACGTGCATGTAAACACAGGAGATGAGGACTGACTCCCCTTGAGATACTCCAGAGAAACCCCAAGTTCCATGCCAGCACTGGAAAGTAAACCTCAGGTTCCAGTTTCAGCTCCAGATGGGGACTTAGGACCCGGCACCGACTGGAGAGGAATCCCAAGGAGCCCCTTTCAACTCGCACGGAGACTGGCCTTTCAGAGGTCATGCGAGTGGGTGCCTGAGGTCCCTGTCATAACTCAAGAGGGACGTGCCGCAACTCGAGAAAACCCAGGAGGTTCTCCGCTGCAAGCGTGATGAGGACCTTTTCTGCTGAGGCATCATGAGGGAAATCATACCTTCCCAGTTGAATCTTGCAAGCGTCCTTCCCACCATTGATGTTACTCAAGAAGTTCCCCGACATACCAGTCCCCAAGTGCGAGGAACACGAAGGGTCCCGGCACACCGCAGGAGGAGCCTCGATTCCCCATCTTGAGCTCGGAATGAGGGTCTTTTTCCCTGCTTCGTCGGGAAGGGATACCCGCCGTTCCCGTTACATCTCAAGAGGTGGTGCTCGCAACAGGAAAGCCGAGATCTCCAGGGGTAGTGCCAACATACTAAAAGTCCCCCAGATGTCTCAGTCCACTCCAGAAGAACCTGATTTCCCTTCACTGCCTCGAAGGTCACACTGAACATCGATTCACATCACGGAGGCATCTGCGACAGCCCTGTGGCACCACAAGGGAAAGCCACCGATCCCTGTGTCAACTCGTCGGGAAGCCTGACTCTGCTGCTACAGCTTGGGAGGAGAACGGATGTGTATGTCTCCACTTGAGAAGAGTCCTGACTCTCCTGTGGAGACTCCAGAGGAAACCCAAGATTCATGTTGCACAGGAGACGAAAACTCAGGTTCTGGCTGCAGTTCCAGACGAGTACCTAGGACCCAACACTGACTGGACAGGAATCCCAAGGGGCACCTCGCAACTCGTATGGAGACAGGTCATTCCTGAGGCTATGCCAGCGGGCCCCTAAAGTCCCTGTCGTAACTCGAGAGGGACCTGCCGCAACTCGAGAAAAACCAGGAGGTTCTCCCCTGCAAGCGTGATGAGGCCCTTTTCTGCTGTGGCGTCACGAGGGAAATCATACTATCCCACTTGAACCTCGCAAGCGTCCTTCCAACTCTTGCTGCAACTCAGGAAGTTCCGCGACATACCAGTCCCCAAGCAAGAGGAACATGAAGGGTCCCGCACACCTCAGGAGGAGCCTCGATTCCCCATCGTGAGCTCGGGATGAGGGTCTTTTTCCCTGCTTCGTTGGGAAGGGATACCCGCCGTTCCCATTACATCTCAAGAGGTGGTGCTCGCAACAGGAAAGCCGAGATCTCCAGGGGTAGTGCCAACATACTAAAAGTCCCCCAGATGTCTCAGTCCACTCCAGATGAACCTGATTTCCCTTCACTGCCTCGAAGGTCACACTGAACATCAATTAACACCACAGTGGCATCTGCGACAGCCCTGTGGCACCACAAGCGAAAGCCACCGATCCCTGTGTCAACTTGTCGGGAAGCCTGACACTGCTGCTACAACTTGGGAGGAGAACGGATGTGTATGTCTCCAATTGAGAAGAGTCCTGACTCTCCTGTGGGGACTCCAGAGGAACCCCAAGATTCATGTTGCACAGGAGAAGAAAACTCAGGTTCTGGCTGCAGTTCCAGACGAGTACCTAAGACCCGACACTGACTGGACAGGAATCCCGAGGGGCCCCTCGCAACTCGCATGCAGACTGGTCTTTCCTGAGCCCACGCCAGCGGTTCCATGAGGTCACCGTTCTAACTCAAGAGGGACCTGCCGCAACTCGATAAAAGACAGGAGGTTCTCCCCTACAGGCGAGATGAGGCCTTTTTCTACTGTGGCATCATGAGGGAAATCTCGCCTTCCCATTTTAACCTCGTAAGCGTCCTTCCCACCCTTGCTGCAACTCAAGAAGTTTCCCCTGACATACCAGTCCCCACGTGGGAGGAACATGAAGAGTCCCTGCACACCTCAGGAGGAGCCTCGTTTCCCCATCGTGAGCTCGAGATGAGGGTCTTTTTCCCTGCTTCGTCACGAAGTGATTCTGGCCTTTCCTGTCAAATCTCAAGAGGTGGCGCCCTAACAGGAAAGCTGAGATCTCCAGGGGTGCGGTCAACATACTAAAAGTCCCCCAGATGTCTCAGTCCACTCCAGATGAATCTGATTCCCTGCACTACATCGAGTGTCACCTACGTATCACCTCACACCACGGTGGCTCGTGCCACAGGACTATGCCAATCGAGGAAAAGACAGAGATCCTGGGGTCAAGTCGAGGGGAAGCCTGACACTGCAGCTACAGCTCGGGATGAAAGTGGAAGTGTATGCAACCACAGGAGACAAGTCCTGACTCCCCTTGAGAGAATCCAGAGAAACCCCAAATTCCATGCCAGCACTGGAGAGGAAATCTCAGGTTCCAGCTTCGGCTCCAGACGGGGACTTAGGACCCGGCACCGACTTTAGAGGAATCCCAAGGAGCCTCTCTCAACTCGCACGGAGACTGGCCTTTCCTGAGGCCACGCGAAAAGAACCCTGAGGTCCCCATCGTACCTCCAGAGGGACCTGCCGCAACTCGAGTAAAACCAGGAGGTTCACCACTTCAGGCGAGATGAGGCCGTTTTCTGCTGCGGCATCCCACGACAAAACCGGCCTTCCCTCCTGAACCTCAAAGGGTCCTTCAGAGGCGTGCTACAACTCAAAAAGTTGTCCGACATAACCATCTACAATCGAGAGGAACACTGAGGATCCCAACGCAACTCAAGAGGTGCCCTCTTTCCCCCTCTTCCGCTCCCGATGAGGAATGTTTCCCTGCTTCGACTGGAAAGGATTCTGGCGTTCCCATCGCACAGTAAGAGGGCGTGCTCTCAACAGGAATGTCTAGAGGAACTCCAGGGGTCATGCCACCATTTCAAAAGACCCCCAAATGTCTCAGTCTACCCCAGAAGAACCTGAATTCCCTGCACTGCCTCGAAGGTCATGCTGAGCATCGAATCACACCACGGTGGCATCTGAGACAGCCCTGTGGCACCTCGAGGGAAAGCCACATATCCCTGTGTCAACTCGTTTGGAAGCCTGACACTGCTGCTACAGCTTGGGAGGAAAACGTACGGGGATGTCTCCAATTGAGAAGAGTCCTGACTCTCCTGTGGAGAATCCAGAGGAACCCCAAGATCCATGTCAGCACTGGAGAGGAAACCTCAGGTTCTGGCTGCAGTTACAGACGAGTACCTAGGACCCGAAACTGACTGGACATGAATCCAGAGGGGACCCTCGCAACTCGTATGGTGACTGGTCTTTCCTGAGGCCAGGTCAGCGGGTCCCTGAGGTCCCTGTCGTAACTCGAGAGGGACCTGCCACAACTCGAAAAAAAACAGGAGGTTCTGCCTTGCAGGCCAGATGAGGCCCTTTTCTGCTGTGGCATCACCAGGAAAATTACGCCTTCCCACTTGAACCTCGCAAGCGTCCTTCCCACCCTTGCTGCAACACAAGAAGTTCCCTGAAATGCCAGTCCCCACGCGGGAGGAACACGAAGGGTCCCAGCACACCTCAGGAGGAGCCTCGTTTCCCCATCGTGAGCTCGAGATGAGGGTCTTTTTCCCTGCTTCGTCGGGAAAGGATTCCCGCTGTTCCCGTCACATCTCAAGAGGTGGCGCTCTCAACAGGAAAGCTGAGATTTCCAGGGGTCGTGCTAACATACTAAAAGTCCCCCAGATGTCTCAGTCCACTCCAGATGAACCTGATTTCCCTGCACTACCTCGAGTGTCTCCTGCGTATCACCTCACACCATGGAGGTTCGTGTCACAGGCCTGTGGCATCTCGAGCGATAGACAGAGATCCCGGGGTCAAGTCGAGGGGAAGCCTGACACTGCAGCTACTGCTCAGGAGGAGAGTGGACATGCATGCAACCACAGGAAACGAAGCCTGACTCCCCTTGAGAGACTCCAGAGAAACCCCAAGTTCCATGCCAACACTGGAGAGGAAAACTCAGGTTCCAGCTTCGGCTCAAGACGAGGACTTAGGACCCAGCACTGACTGGAGAGGAGTCCCGAGGAGACCCTCTCAACTCGCACGGAGACTGGCCTTTCTGAGGCCACGCGAGAGGGTCCCTGAGGTCCCAATCGTAACTCGAGAGGGACCTGCCACAACTCGAGGGAAACCAAGAGGTTCTCCCCTCCAGGCGAGATGAGGCTTTTTTCTGCAGTGGCATGCAAAGAGAAAACCGGCCTTCCCTCCTGAACGTCAAAGGGTCCTTCTACGTGCATGCAACCACAGGAGACGAGGCCTGACTCCCCTTGAGAGATTCCAGAGAAACCCCAAGTTCCATGAAAGCGCTGGAGAGGAAACCTCAGGTTCCAGTTTCGGCTCCAAACGGGGACTTAGGACCCGACACAGACTGGAGAGAACCCAAGGAGCCCCTCTCAACTCACACAGAGACTGGCCTTTCCCGAGGCGACGCGAGAGGGTCCCTGATGTCCCCGTCATAAATCGGGAGGGACCTGCCACAACTGGAGATAAACCAGAAGGTTCTCCCATCCAAGCGAGATGAGGCCGTTTTCTGCTGCGGCATCCCAAGAGGAAACCAGCCTTCCCTCCTAAACCTCAAAGGGTCATTCACAGCCTTGCTACAACTCAAGAAGTACCCGACAAAATCATCTCCAATCGAGAGGAACACTGAGGATCCCAGCACAACTCAAGTGGAGGCCCCTTTCCCCTCCTCCGCTCCCGATGAGAGATCCTTTCCCTGCTACGACAGAAAAGGGTTCTGGTGTTCCCATCTCACAGCAAGAGGGCATGCTCTCAATAGGAAAGTCGAGAGGAACTCCAGGGATCATGGCCCCATTACAAAAGACCTCCAAATGTCTCAGTCCACTCCAGATGAACATGATTTCCCTACACTGCCTCAAAGGTCACCCTGATTATCGAATCACACCATGGTGGCATCTGAGACAGCCCTGTGGCACCTCGAGGGAAAGCCACAGATCCCTGTGTCAACTCGTCAGGAAGCCTGACAGTGCTGCTACAGCTTGGGAAGAAAACATACGGGTATGTCTCCAATTGAGAAGAGTCCTGACTCTCCTGTGGAGACTCCAGAGGAACCCCAAATCCCAGTGAGCATGGAGAGGAAACCTCAGATTCTGCCTGCAGTTCCAGACGGGTACCTAGGACCCGATACTGACGGAACAGGAATCCCGAGGGCCCCCTCACAACTCGTATGGAGACTGGCCTTTCCTGAGGCCACGCCAGCGAGTCCCTGGGGTCCCCGTCATAACTCGAGATGGACCTGCCGCAACTCGAGAAAAACCATGAGGCTCTCCCCTGCAGGCGGGATGAGGCCCTTTTCTGCTCTGGCTTCACGAGGGAAATCACGCCTTCCCACTTGAACCTCGCAAGCATCCATCCCACCCTTGCTGCAACTCAAGAAGTTCTCCAACATACCAGTCCCCTCACGGGATGAACACGAAGGGTCCCGGCACACCTCAGGAGGAGCCTCGTTTCCCCATCGTGAGCTCGAGATGAGGGTCTTTTTCCCTGCTTCTTCGCGAAGTGATTCCCGCCGTTCCCATCACATCTCAAGAGGTGGCACTCTAACAGAAAAGCCGAGATATCCAGGGGTACGGTCAACATACTAAAAGTCCCCCAGATGTTTCAGTCCACTCCAGATGAATCTGATTCCCTGCACTACATCGAGTGTCACCTATGTATCACCTCACACCACGGTGGCTCGTGCCACAGGACTGTGCCATTCAAGGGAAAGACAGAGATCATGGGGTCAAGTCGAGGGAAAGCCTGACACTGCAGCTACAGCTCGGGAGGAAAGCAGACGTGCATGCAACCACATGAGACGAGTCCTGACTCCCCTTGAGAGAATCCAGAGAAACCCCAAGATCCATGCCAGCACTGGAGAGGAAATCTCAGGTTCCAGCTTCGACTCCAGAAGGGGACTTAGGACCCGGCACCGAATTTAGAGGAATCCCAAGTAGCCTCTCTCAACTCGCATGGAGACTGGCCTTTCCTGAGGCCACGTGAAAGGGTCCCTGAGGTCCCCATCCTAACTCCAGAGGGACCTGCCGCAACTCACGTAAAACCAGGAGGTTCACCACTCCAGGCGAGATGAAGCTGTTTTCTGCTGCGGCATCCCACGACAAAACCGGCCTTCCCTCCTGAACCTCAAAGGGTTCTTCAGAGGCGTGCTACAACTCAAGAAGTTCTCCGACATATACATCTACAATCGAGAGGAACACTGAGAATCCCACCACAACTCAAGAGGTGTCCCTTTTCCCCCTCCTCTGCACCTGATGAGGAATCCTTTCCCTGCTTCGACTGGAAAGGATTCTCGCGTTCCCATCATACAGTAAGAGGGCGTGCTCTCAACAGGAAAGTCGAGAGGAACTCCAGGGGTCATGCCACCCATCCAAAAGACCCCCAAATGTCTCAGTCTACCCCAGAAGAACCTGAATTCCCTGCACTGCTCCTGATGGCCCCGTCGAACCTCGAGAGGGACCTGCCACAACTCGAGAAAAACCAGGAGGTTCTCCCCTCTGGGCGAGATAAAGCCGTTTTCTGCAGTGGCAACCTGAAAGAAATCACGCTTTTCCACCTGAACAAGAAGGGGTCCTTCACACCCTTGCTGTAAATCAAGAAGTTCCCCGACATACCCGTCTCCACTCGAGAGGATTACTGAGGGTCCCACCACAAATCAAGAGGGGCCCCCTTTCACCCTCCTCTGCTCCAGATGAGGGTTCCTAGTCTGCTTCGACAGGAATGGATTCTGGCGTTCCCATTGCACAGCAAGAAGACACACTCTCAACAGGAATGTCGAGAGGAGCTCCAGGGGTCATTCCACCATTCCAAAAGACCCCCAAATATCTCAGTTAGGGTTCCTAGTCTGCTTCGACAGGAATGGATTCTGGCGTTCCCATTGCACAGCAAGAAGACACACTCTCAACAGGAATGTCGAGAGGAGCTCCAGGGGTCATTCCACCATTCCAAAAGACCCCCAAATATCTCAGTCCACTTCAGATGAACCTGGTTTTCGTGCCGTGCCTCGAAGGTTACCCGAGGATCGAATCACACCACGGTGGCTCATGCGAGAGCACTGGGGAATCTCGAGGGAAAGCCACAGATCCCTGTGTCCACTCGTCTGGAAGCCTGACACGGCTGCTACACCTCAGGAGGAAAACGGACTTGCATGTAACCACAGGAGACGAAGCCTAACTCTCCTGTGGAGACTCCATCGGAACCCCAAGATCCATGCCAGTTGTGGAGAGGAAACCTCCGGTTCCAGCTTCGCCTCCAGACAGGGACACAGGACCCGGAACAGACAGGAGAGGAATCCCCAGGGGCCGCTCTCAACTCGCACGGAGTTTAGCATTTCCTGAGGCCACGCGAGCGGGTCCCTGAGGTTCCCGTCGTAACTTGAGAAGGATCTGCCGCTACTCGAGAAAAACCATAAGATTCTCCCCTCCAGGAGAGATGAGGACGTTTTCTGCTGCAGCATCCCGAGAGAAACCACTCCTTCCTCCTGAACCTCAAAGGGTCCTTCACACCCTTGCTGCAACTCAAGAAGTTCCTGACATACCCGTCTCCACTTGGAGGAAAACGGACTTGCATGTAACCACAGGAGACGAAGCCTAACTCTCCTGTGGAGACTCCATCGGAACCCCAAGATCCATGCCAGTTGTGGAGAGGAAACCTCCGGTTCCAGCTTCGCCTCCAGACAGGGACACAGGACCCGGAACAGACAGGAGAGGAATCCCCAGGGGCCGCTCTCAACTCGCACGGAGTTTAGCATTTCCTGAGGCCACGCGAGCGGGTCCCTGAGGTTCCCGTCGTAACTTGAGAAGGATCTGCCGCTACTCGAGAAAAACCATAAGATTCTCCCCTCCAGGAGAGATGAGGACGTTTTCTGCTGCAGCATCCCGAGAGAAACCACTCCTTCCTCCTGAACCTCAAAGGGTCCTTCACACCCTTGCTGCAACTCAAGAAGTTCCTGACATACCCGTCTCCACTCGAGAGGAACACTGAGGGTCCCACCAAAAGTCAAGAGGGGCCCCCTTTCCGCCTCATCCAATACAGATGAGGGTTCACATCCCTGCTTCATTGGGAAAGGATTCTGGCTTTCCCGTCGCACAGCAAGATGACGTGCTCTCAACAGGAATGTCGAGAGGGACTCCAGGGGACGTGCCACCATTCCAAAGGACCCCCAAATGTCACAGTCCACTCCAGATGAACCTGATTTCCCTACCCTGACTAGAAGGTCACACCGAGCATCGAATCACACCACTGTGGCACGTGCGACAGCCCTGTGGAACCTCAAAGAAAAGCCACAGATCCCTGTGTCAACTCGTAGGGAAGACTCACATTGCTCCTACAGCTCGGGAGGAAAACGGACGTGTATGTCTCCACTCGAGAAGAGTCCTGACTCTCCTGTGGAGACTCCAGAGGAACCCCAAGATCCATGTCAGCACTGGAGAGGAAACCTCAGGTTCTGGCCGAAGTTCCAGCCAAGGACTTAGGAAATGACATGACTGGAGAGGAATCCCAAGGGGCCCCTCGCAACTCGCATGGGGGCTGGTCTTTCCTGAGGCCACGCCAGCGGGTCGCTGAGGTCCCCGTCATCAATTGAGAGGGTCTTTCCACACCTTGAGAAAAACCAGGAGGTTCTCCCCTGCAGGCGAGATGAGGTCCTTTTCTGCTGCGGCATCTCGAGGGAAATCACGCCTTCTCTCTTGAACCACCCAAGGGTCTTTCGCACCCTTGCTGAAACTCACGATATTCCCCGACATACCCGTCCCCACATTGGTGGAACCCCGAGGGTCCTAGCACAATTCAGGAGGGCCACGTTTCCCCACCGTGAGCTCGAGATGAGGGTCCCTTTCCCTGCCCCGTCGGCAAAGAATTCCCGCCATTCCCATCGCATCTCAAGAGGTGGCACTGTCAAGTGGAAAGCGGAGTTCTACTGGGGTCGGGCCACCATACTGAAAGTCCCATAGATGTCTCAGTCCACTCCAGATGAAAGTGATTTCCCTAAACGACCTCGAGTGTCACCCGCGTGTCGCCTCACACCACGGTGGCTCATTCCACAGCCCTGTGGCATCTTGAGGGATAGACAGAGATCCCTGGGTCAACTCGACGGGAACTCTGACACTGCTGCTACAGCTCGGGAGGAAAGAGGACGGGCACGCAACCACAGGAGATCAGGCCTGACTCCCCTGGGTAGACTCCAGAGAAACCCCAAGATCCATGCCAGGACTGGAGAGGAAACATGAGGTTCCAGTTTCGGCTCCAGACGAGGACTTAGGACCCGGCACTGACTGGAGAGGAATCCCGAGGGCTACTCTCAACTCGCAGAGAATCACCTTTCCTGAGGCCACGCAAGCGGGTCCCTGAGGGCCCCGTCGTAACTCAACAGGGACCTGCCACAACTCGAGAAAAACGACGAGGTTCTCCCCTCCAGTCACGATAAGGCCGTTTTCTGCAGAGGCATCCTGAAAGAAATCACGCCTTTCCTCCTGGACCACAAAGGGTCCTTCACACCCTTGCTGTAACTCAAGAAGTTCCCCGACATAACCGTCTCCACTCGATAGGAATAGTGAGGGTCCCACCACAAATCAAGAGAGGCCCCCTTTCACCCTCCTCTGCTCCAGATGAGGGTTCCTCGCCTGCTTCGACAGGAATGGGTTCTGGCGTTCCCGTCGCACAGCAAGAGGACACACTCTCAACAGGAATGTCGAGAGGACTCCAGGGGTCATTCCACCATTCCAAAAGACCCCTAAATATCTCAGTCCACTCCAGATGAACCTGGATTTTGTGCCCTGCCTCAAAGGTCACATGAGGATCGAATCACACCATGGTGGCACGTTCGACTGCTCTGTGGAATCTCGTTGGAAAGCCACAGATCCCAGTGTCCTCTCGTCTGGAAGCCTGACACTGCTGCTACAGCTCGGGAGGAAAATGGACTTGCATGTAACCACAGGAGACGAAGCCTAACTCTCCTGTGGAGACTCCAGCGAAACCCCAAGATCCATGCCAGATGTGGAGAGGAAATCTCAGGTTCCAGCTTCGGCTCCAGACAGGGACTCAGGACCCGGCACAGACAGGAGAGGAAACCCCAGGGACCGCTCTCAACTCGCACGGAGACTGGCATATCCTGAGGCCACGCGAGCGGTTCCCTGAGGACCCCGTCGGAACTTGAGAAGGACCTGCCGCTACTCGAAAAAAACCATAAGGTTTTCCACTCCAAGCGAGATGAGGACGTTTTCTGCTGCGGCATCCTGAAAAAAATCACTCCTTCCCTCCTGAACCTCAAAGGGTCCTTCACACCCTTGCTGCAACTCAAGAATGGACTGACTGGAGTGGAATCCCAAGGGGCTACTTGCTGGGTCCAGCCCCGGTGGATCCAGGGTGATTCGAAGGGTGGACGGCGTCAGTGAGGAAAACTTGTTTATTTATTAATATTAGATTAGATTAGAAAGAGATAGTATAGTAGGAAAATTAAGTGGAGAAAAGAAGCGGAATAACTTGATTTATGAGCTGAAGTAATAAAACTTCAGACAAGAAGTTTGCATCATCTACATTCGGCCACCGGCGTCCGTTTGAATCTCAGAAAGTGCCCCACCTTGGGCACTCTCTCTCACAGTACTTAAAAGCCAGGGCAGGTAAGTAGACATGATGAGCCGCCCGCTCCAGATGCGAATTCAGCCTGAAATTAAAGTAGAAAGAGGAGACACGGGGGAAACCAGTCCAGCGACTGATTCCATTCCTCTGTTGTTCAGAGGGCCTTTTATACCCTTGATTGTACATAGAGATCAATGGGTAATACAAAATTATGTGGCGTCAGCAGCCCTGACTCTTATCAAAACCAGGCTTTTCTCTCTGCATACCTAATTGTATACACAAGTCTTAGNTCCAGCGACTGATTCCATTCCTCTATTGTTCAGAAGGCCTTTTATACCCTTGATTGTACATAGAGATCAATGGGTAATACAAAATTATGCGGCGTCAGCAGCCCTGACTCTTATCAAAACCAGGCTTTTCTCTCTGCATACCTAATTGTATACACAAGTCTTAGATCATTGACATCCTCTTCCAGCACAAAAGGGTCAATTAACATTTTGATAAGGGTTTCTTAACCAGAAGACTTATTTGTGTTAATCTTCCCAAAGTCCGGTGCCACTCTCAGAAAGCATTACATAAAGTTACATTCTTACATAGCAAGGGCACAAGGGGAGTGCAGTGATATATAACAAAGAAAAGTAATTAACTCAAAAGTCTAGTGTTGCTAACATCACAACTACTATCTATCCTTTTCCATGTCCCGTTTACATTGATTAACATCCTCCCAGGTGCCTAAAAGATAAAGAATAAGGAGGTCTGGCAGCAGTCATTGAGTCAACAGTGAAAACCCCTACCAATATGATTTTTAACTCCTTAGAAAAGGCTCTGTTTCCTTAAGATGCTTTTAAGCTTTGTGTCTCTCGCGGTTGGGGGCTGTAAGCAATTCACAAGCTGTAAGAGGTCTGGGGAACCTGTTAGGCAAGCAAGCTAGAGAGTTATCAGAGGGTGTTTACCTGAAACATCCCTTTCAAATGCAGAAGACTAAAGCCTTGAATTGACTTTTCCAGAGAATATCAGAAGAGTGGAAAAGCAGAGTACAAAGGCCGGCAGATTCTTATTCTTTGGGGGGGTGGATGCTCAGGAAAACACAGGGGGAACCCCTGAAACCTGAACACGCCTTGCGTTTGCCAGGCTTCCTACCGCATGACCTTGTAACGGGCGGGATTCCTCACACTGGCTCCCGGCAGCTACTCTCAAATCGCACAGAGAATCGCCTTTCCTGAGGCCACGCGAGCGGGTCCCTGAGGGCCCCGTCGAAACTGGAGAGGGACGTGCGGCAACTCGAGAAGGACCAGGAGGTTCTCCTCTCCAGGCGAGATAAGGCTGTTTTCTGCAGCGGCATCCTGAAAGAAATCACGCCTTTCCTCCTGAACCACAAAGGGTCATTCACACCCTTGCTGCAACTCAAGAAGTTCCCTGACATACCCGTCTGCACTCGAGAGGAATAGTGAGGTTCCCACCACAAATCAAGAGGGGCCCCCTTTCACCCTCCTCTGCTCCAGATGAGGGTTCCTTCCCTGCTTCGTCAGGAATGGATTCTGGCGTTCCCGTCGCACAGCAAGAGGACACACTCTCAACAGGAATGTCGAGAGGAACTCCAGGGGTCGTTCCACCATTCCAAAAGACCCCCAAATATCTCAGTCCACTTCAGATGAACCTGCTTTTCGTGCCCTGCCTCGAAGGTCACCCCGAGGATCGAATCACACCACGGTGGCATGTGCGAGAGCCCTGTGGCATCTCGAGGGAAAGCCACAGATCCCTGTGTCCACTCGTCTGGAAGCCTGACACTGCTGCTACAGCTCGGGAGGAAAGAGGACGTGCACGTAACCACAGGAGACCAGGCCTGACTCCCCTGGGAAGACTCCAGAGGAACCCCAAGATCCATGCCAGCAGTCGAGCCGAAACATGAGGTTCCAATTTCGGCTCCAGACGGGGACTTAGGACCAGGCACTGACTGGAGAGGAATCCCGAGGGACTACTCTCAACTCGCTCAGAAAATTGCCTTTCCTGAGGCCACGCAAGCGGGTCCCTGAGGGCCCCGTCGTAACTCGAGAATAACCTGCCGCAACTCGAGAAAAACCAGGAGGTTCTCCCCTCCGGGCGAGAGAAGGCCGTTTTCTGCAGCGGCTTCCTGAAAGGAATCACGCCTTTCCTCCTGAACCACAAAGGGTCCTTCACACTCTTGCTGCCACTCAAGGAGTTCCCCCACATACCCATCTCCACTCGAGAGGAATAGTGAGGGTCCCACCACAAATCAAGAGGGGCCCCCTTTCACCCTCCTCTGCTCCAGATGAGGGTTCCTTGCCTGCTTCGTCAGGAATGGATTCTGGCGTTCCCGTCGCACAGCAAGAGGACACACTCTCAACAGGAATGTCGAGAGGAACTCCAGGGGTCGTTCCACCATTCCAAAAGACCCCCAAATATCTCAGTCCACTTCAGATGAACCTGCTTTTCGTGCCCTGCCTCGAAGGTCACCCCGAGGATCGAATCACACCACGGTGGCATGTGCGAGAGCCCTGTGGCATCTCGAGGGAAAGCCACAGATCCCTGTGTCCACTCGTCTGGAAGCCTGACACTGCTGCTACAGCTCGGGAGGAAAGAGGACGTGCACGTAACCACAGGAGACCAGGCCTGACTCCCCTGGGAAGACTCCAGAGGAACCCCAAGATCCATGCCAGCAGTCGAGCCGAAACATGAGGTTCCAATTTCGGCTCCAGACGGGGACTTAGGACCAGGCACTGACTGGAGAGGAATCCCGAGGGACTACTCTCAACTCGCTCAGAAAATTGCCTTTCCTGAGGCCACGCAAGCGGGTCCCTGAGGGCCCCGTCGTAACTCGAGAATAACCTGCCGCAACTCGAGAAAAACCAGGAGGTTCTCCCCTCCGGGCGAGAGAAGGCCGTTTTCTGCAGCGGCTTCCTGAAAGGAATCACGCCTTTCCTCCTGAACCACAAAGGGTCCTTCACACTCTTGCTGCCACTCAAGGAGTTCCCCCACATACCCATCTCCACTCGAGAGGAATAGTGAGGGTCCCACCACAAATCAAGAGGGGCCCCCTTTCACCCTCCTCTGCTCCAGATGAGGGTTCCTTGCCTGCTTCGTCAGGAATGGATTCTGGCGTTCCCGTCGCACAGCAAGAGGACACACTCTCAACAGGAATGTCGAGAGGAACTCCAGGGGTCGTTCCACCATTCCAAAAGACCCCCAAATATCTCAGTCCACTTCAGATGAACCTGCTTTTCGTGCCCTGCCTCGAAGGTCACCCCGAGGATCGAATCACACCACGGTGGCATGTGCGAGAGCCCTGTGGAATCTCGAGGGAAAGCCACAGATCCCTGTGTCCACTCGTCTGGAAGCCTGACACTGCTGCTACAGCTCGGGAGGAAAGAGGACGTGCACGTAACCACAGGAGACCAGGCCTGACTCCCCTGGGAAGACTCCAGAGGAACCCCAAGATCCATGCCAGCAGTCGAGCCGAAACATGAGGTTCCAATTTCGGCTCCAGACGGGGACTTAGGACCAGGCACTGACTGGAGAGGAATCCCGAGGGACTACTCTCAACTCGCTCAGAAAATTGCCTTTCCTGAGGCCACGCAAGCGGGTCCCTGAGGGCCCCGTCGTAACTCGAGAATAACCTGCCGCAACTCGAGAAAAACCAGGAGGTTCTCCCCTCCGGGCGAGAGAAGGCCGTTTTCTGCAGCGGCTTCCTGAAAGAAATCACGCCTTTCCTCCTGAACCACAAAGGGTCCTTCACACTCTTGCTGCCACTCAAGGAGTTCCCCCACATACCCATCTCCACTCGAGAGGAATAGTGAGGGTCCCACCACAAATCAAGAGGGGCCCCCTTTCACCCTCCTCTGCTCCAGATGAGGGTTCCTTGCCTGCTTCGTCAGGAATGGATTCTGGCGTTCCCGTCGCACAGCAAGAGGACACACTCTCAACAGGAATGTCGAGAGGAATTCCAGGGGTCATTCCACCATTCCAAAAGACCCCCAAATATCTCAGTCCACTTCAGATGAACCTGGTTTTCGTGCTGTGCCTCGAAGGTCACACGAGGATCGAATCACACCACTTTGGCTCATCGAGAGCCCTGTGGAATCTCGTGGGAAAGCCATAGATCCCTGTGTCCACTCGTCTGGAAGACTGACACGGCTGCTACACCTCGGGAGGAAAACGGACTTGCATGTAACCACAGGAGACGAAGCCTAACTCTCCTGTGGAGACTCCAGCGGAACCCCAAGATCCATGCCAGATGTGGAGATGAAACCTCAGGTTCCAGCTTCACCTCCAGACAGGGACTCAGGACCTGGCACAGACAGGAGAGGAAACCCCAGGGTCCGCTCTCAACTTACACGGAGTTTGGCATTTCCTGAGGCCACGCAAGCGGGTCCCTGAGGGCCCCGTCGTAACTCGAGAGGGACCTGCCACAACTCGGGAAAAACCAGGAGGTTCTTCCCTCCAGGTGAGATAAGGCCGTTATCTGCAACGGCATCCTGAAAGAAATCACGCCTTTCCTCCTGAAAAACAAAGGGTCCTTCACACCCTTGCTGTAACTCAAGAAGTTCCCCGACATACCCGTCTCCACTCGAGAGGAATAGTGAGGGTCCCACCACAAATCAAGAGGGGCCCCCTTTCACCCTCCTCTCCTCCAGATGAGGGTTCCTTGCCTGCTTCGTCAGGAATGAATTCTGCCGTTTCTGTCAAAGAGCAAGAGGACACACTCTCAACAGGAATGTCGAGAGGAACTGCAGAGATCGTTCCACCATTGCAAAAGACCCCCAAATATCTGAGTCCACTTCAGATGAACCTGGTTTTGGTGCCCTGCCTCGAAGGTCACCCCGAGGATCTAATTACACCACAGTTGCACGTGTGAAAACCATGTGGAATCTCGAGGGAAAGCCATAGATTCCTCTGTTCATTCCTCTGGAAGCCTGACACTGCTGCTACAGCTCAGGAGGAAAACGTACTTGCATGTAACCACAGGAGACGAGGCCTAACTCTCCTGTGGAGACTCCAGCGGAACCCAAAGATCCATGCAAGATGTGGAGAGGAAACCTCAGGTTCCAGCTTCATCTCCAGACAGGGACTCAGGAACCGGCACAGATAGGAGAGGAATCCCGAGGGGCCGCTCGCACCTCGCACGGAAGCTGGCATTTCCTGAGGCCACGCGAGCGGGTCCCTGACTGTCTCTTATACACATCTAAACCCCAAGATCCATGCCAGCACTGGAGAGGAAATCTCAGGTTCCAGCTTCGACTCCAGAAGGGGACTTAGGACCCGGCACCGAATTTAGAGGAATCCCAAGTAGCCTCTCTCAACTCGCACGGAGACTGGCCTT
>SJYT01049892.1:30204-44763 GCA_006410635.1 Cephalophus harveyi | reverse complement strand
TATACTTGGTATACTTATAACCTATAAAAGATTTAAATTAAATTAAAATTTAGTGTATTACAAAACAGAAAGTAAAACTTGTTTTTTAGTATTATATTTTCAATATAAGAATGGATTGACTATAAATTTTTATAAACAAAACAATTATATAGTACAGAATGTACCATTAATTGGTGAAAATCTTTTCATATTATTTTAGCCTTTGTACAAATTTTTCCCTCTTACCTAAAATATAGTGAATTAAGAAATGTGTCAAAATGATTTAATGGTTAGGGCAGTGAGTTTTCTGCAGATATGAATACTGCTGTAAAAATGCTGCTTTTCTATCCCTGAAAAGTCATATTTTTTGACAAGCTTGACATTTCTTATTGTGGGTTTTGCATTTCTTCAGACAGTATCAAATACTCAAAGATTTGATATAAATCTACTTGCATATCTTTAAACCAATTTAATTCAAATGGGTGAAAAAGGAAATCCCTGAAAAATAAATGCTTCTCCCTGGTTTTTGGCATTTGATGAAAACAGACTGTGCATATCTCAAATAAATGTACACAAGACACAAATTTTCAAATGAATCAATCAAGGGCATTAAGACATGTGACATACATTTCCACTTTGAGAAAGCCATGTGTAGAGATAAAATGGTTGGTTTTGTAAAAATTTAGATGACAGTAATGTCCCTTTCTCCTGGCTACCTCACAAATTTTGACTTAATCAAAGCTCCAACAGGATAGCAGATGAGATTAAACTGATGACCATTCAACAAACTGTTCAAGTCACAAACTGTTTTGTTTTACAGTTCACTTTTCCTAACTGTCCCTATCCAATCTATCTAAAAAGTTTGATTATCTCTACATGCAAAGCAACCACAAAGATGTCCCCTTCTCATCAGCTTAACCATTACCTCCCTAGCTCAAGCCACCAGTATCTCTTTCTTGAACTGCTACAATAGCCTCTGTGCTGTGCTGTGCTTAGTTGCTCAGCCATGTCCGACTCTTTGCAACCCTATGCACTGTAGTCTGCCTGTCCATGGGATTCTGCAGGCAAGAATAATGGAGTGGTTTGCCATGCCCTCCTCCATGGAATTTTCCCAATCCAGGGATGGAACCCAGGTCTCCCACATTGCAGGTGGATTCTTTACCAGCTGAGCCACCAGGGAAGCCACAATAGCCTCTGCAGGTGGATAACCCTAATACTACTTATAAATTACTAAAGACCATTCTTCACACTGCTGCCAGTGTGATCTTGAAAATAATCAGATACTCTTATTCCCTGGTCATGATTTCTACCAGAACCAACATGAACAGTGATAGGACACAGTCCAGGGCAAGATTATAAGTGGTGGCAAAGATACCATGTATCAAAATTTGCCTGAATATTTTAAAGTTATATGTAATGCCAATAACATGTTAAATAAACTATATTATCTGCCTGGCTTGATAATATGTCGTTGTAAGGTTTGATTTTGAAGCTTGTGGATTCAGCATTCTGAATGTGGTCTCATAGGACTCTGAGCCAAATTCTCTCCCACTTTTCCCCTACACTCTTACTTTGTTTCAGATCTCAAAGTATATCCTGTGCCTGAATTTGGACATTCCATCTCTTACATCTAAGCTCTGTCCATACTCTATATCCAAGGGGTACTATTTTGGCCACTCACTGAGACTGAAGTAAGCGCACATTCTACAGAGTACACCTTCTGAAGAATGGACCTGAGTAGACCTCTGAGGCCAACTACATAGAAAATTCTGGAGTCTTGGGTACCTGAAGCATGTAATGGGTAGATCAAGAAGAGTACCCAGGACGAGGCCCACCTTTGATCAAATGTATGTATTTCTCAACATTTAGTGAGTAGCACAACTGGGAGAGACAGAAGGTACCTTTCGAAATAACAAGGAAAGGGCAAGAGGCCTCTTCAACTTGAACTACGATCAATACCTAGAATAAAATACAAACTCTTTACCATGGTCTACAACACCATACTTGATATGACTCTTATACATCTCTCAAATCTCAGTTTATATCACTGTTTATTACTTACTTGCTGAAAATATCTGTGAATCAGGATTCTGGTCATGGCTATGCTGGGTAATTTGCTTAGATCTCAAGAAACTACAAAAATGTATCAGTTAGGTTTCATTTTCATCTAGAAATGAGAATTTGTGAATTTAATGGTATAAGTGGACAACATGGTAAGGAACTGTTGGAACCATAGGGACGGTTTCTGGTTGAAAGTCAGTGAAGAATTTAATTCTGTCAATAATCTCAATAAGTTTGCCAGTGGATCCTTCCAAAATCAAGCATCCCAATGAGAATACAGTTTAGCCAACATCTTGATTGCACTCTTATAAGACCCTGAGCAATGAATCAGCTAAGAGGTGCCAGATTCCTTACCCAGGATTGTGAAAGAATAATTGCATTTATTTTAAACTGTTAAATGTGGTAATTTATTATGAAGAAATGGAAAATGAACATAGACAATGTTAAACTTTTTCTTTTCTTCTCTTTTGTGTACTTCCATCCTAATTTCATTTCTTTCCTTCATCTTTCCAAAAACATTACTAAGAATTTTTTATGTGCATGCCTATTTTTAAGTCCTGGAGGTGTTGAGATTTGGATCAGGCATTGGGAATTTTCTAACAACTTTAGTCTCAATAATCTACTTTTATTCTTCCTACTTTCGAAGGATTTAAGGAAATTAACAATGAAAATACATATTTCAGTGCAAATACAATAACAACAGGGTTGGGGTCACAGTGTAGCATGCATAGGACATTTTGAAGGAGGTGTCCATTATCTGCATTACCTCCACCACAGTTTGGCCTCAGATCAAACAACAGAGAGGGAACACAGCTCCACCAATCAACAGAAAATTAGATTAAAGATCTAATGATCATAGCCCCACCCATCAGAAAAAAAACCAGTTTACCCCACAGTCTTCATCTCTCCAAACAGATCAGGAAGTTCAATAAGCCTCTTATCCTTCTCCATCAAAGGAGAATGAAAACCACAGTCATAGAAAACTAATCAAACTGATCACATGGACCACAGCCTTATTTAACTCAATGAAACTCTGAGCCATGTCACTTAGGGCCACTTAAACCAACGGGTCATAGAGGAGAGTTCTGACAAAATATGGTCCACTGGAAAAGGGAATGGCAAACCACTTCAGTATTCTTGCCTTGAGTAACCCATGAACAGTATAAAAAGGCAAAGAGACAGGACACTAAAAGGTGGCCTCCACAAGTCAGCAGGTACCCAATATGCTACCAGACAAGAATGGAGAAATAACTCCAGAAATAATGAAGAGATAGAGCCAAAGCAAAAACAACACCCAGTTGTGGATGTGATTGGTGATGGAAGTAAAAACTGATGTTGTAAAGAGTGATATTGCATAGGAACCTGGAATGTTAGGTCCATGAACCAAAGAAAATTAGAAGTGGTGAAACAGGAGATAGCAAGAGTGAACATTGACATTTTAGGAATCAGCAAACTAAAACGGACTGGAATGGGTGAATTTAACTCATATGAACATTGTATCTACTACTGTGGGCAAGAATCCCTTAGAAGAAATGGAGTAGCCATCATAGTCAAAAAGAGTCCAAAATGCAATACTTGGATACAGTCTCAAAAATGACAGAACTTTCTCTCTTCCTTTCCAAGGCAAACCATTCAAACTCACAGTAATCCAAGGGTGTGCCCTGACCAGTAATGCTGAAGAAGCTGAAGCTGAATGGTTCTCTGAAGGAATACAAGACCTTCTAGAACTAACACTGAAAAACAGATGTCCTTTTCATTATAGGGGACTAGAATGCAAAGGTAGGAAGTCAAGAGTACCTTGAGTAACAAAAAATTTGGCCTTGGTGTACAGAATTAAGCAGGGCAAAGGTTAACAGAGTTTGGCCAAGAGAATGCACTGGTCATAGCAAACACCCTCTTCCAACACACAAGAGAAGACTCTATGCATGGACATCACCAGACTGATTATATACAGATATCAGATTGATTATATTCTTTGCAGCCAAATATAAGGAAGCTCTATACAGTCAGCAAATACAAGACTGAAAGCTGACTGTGTCTCAGATCATGAACTCCTTATTGCCAAATTCAGACTTATACGGAAGAAAGTAGGGAAAACCACCAGATCATTCAGGTATGACCTAAACCTAACCCCTTATGATTATACAGTGGAAGTGACAAAGAGATTCAAGGGATTAAGATCGATAGACACAGTGATTTCAGAATTACGGACAGAGGTTCATGACATTGTACAGGTGGCAGTGATCAAGACCATTCCCAAGAAAAAGAAATTCAAAACAGCAAAATGGTTGTCTGATGAGGATTTGCAAATACCTTGGAAGAAAAGTTATGACCAACCTAGATAGCATATTCAAAAGCAGAGACATTACTTTGCCAACTAACGTCCGTCTAGTCAAGGCTATGGTTTTCCCTGTGGTCATGTATGGATGTGAGAGTTGGACTGTGAAGAAGGCTGAGCACTGAAGAATTGATGCTTTTGAACTATAGTGTTGGAGAAGACTCTTGAGAGTCCCTTGGACTGCAAGGAGATCCAACCAGTCCATTCTGAAGGAGATCAGCCTTGGGATTTCTTTGGAAGGAATGATGCTAAAGCTGAAACTCCAGTACTTTGGCCACCTGATGAGAAGAGTTGACTCATTGGAAAAGACTCTGATGCTGGGAGGGATTGGGGGCAGGAGGAGAAGGGGACAACTGAGGATGAGATGGTTGGATGGCATCAGTGACTTGATGGACGTGAGTCTGAGTGAACTCCTGGAGTTGGTGGTGAACAGGGAGGCCTGGCGTACTGCAATTCATGCGGTCGCAAAGAGTCAGACACGACTGAGCGACTGAACTGAACTGAACTGAGAAAAGAAGAGAAGTGAAAGGCAAAGAAGAAAAGGAAAGATATACCCAGTTGAATGCAGAGTTCCAAAGATTAGAAAGGAGAGATATGAAAGATTTCTTCAGTGATCAGTGCAGAGAGATAGAGGAAATCCATAGAATGAGAAAGGCTAGAGATCTCTTCAAGAAAATTAGAGACACCAAGGAAATATTTCATGCAAAGATGGGCACAGTAAAGGACAGATATCACATGGAACTAACAGAAGCAGAAGATATCAAGAAGAGGTGGCAAGAATACACAGAAGAGCTATACAAAAAATATCTTCATGATCCAGATCACTATGGTGGTGTGATCACTCATCTGGACTGGATATCCTGGGATGCAAACTCAAGTGTCCATTAGGAAGCATCAATATGAACAAAACTAGTGGAGGTGATGGAATTCCAGTTGAGTTATTTCAAATCCTAAAAGAAGATGCTGTGAAAGTGCTGCACTCAATATGCCTGCAAATTTGGAAAACTAAGCAGTGGCCACAGGACTGGAAAAGGTCAGCATTCATTCCAGTCCCTAAGAAAGGCAATGCCAAAGAATGCTAAAACTAACACACAATTGTGCACATCTCACACAATAGCAAAATAATCCTCAAAATTCTCCAATCTAGGCTTCAACAGTATGTGAACCGTGAACTTACAGATGTTCAAGCTTGTTTTAGAAAAGGCAGAGGAAGCAGAGATAAAATTGTCAACATCCACTGGACCATCAAAAAAGCAAGAATTCCAGAAAAACCTGTAATTCTGCTTTATTGATTACACCAAAGCATTTGACTGTGTGGATCACAGCAAACTGTGTAAAATTTTTAAAGAGATGGGTAGACCAGACCACCTGACCTGCCACCTGAGAAATCTGTATGCAGGTCAAGAACAACAGTAAGAACTGGACATGGAGCAACAGACTGTTTCCAAATTGGGAAAGGAGTATATCAAGGCTGTATATTGTCACCGTGCTTATTTAACTTACATGCAGAGTTCAGTTCTGTTCAGTTCAGTCGCTCAGTCGTGTCCGACTCTTTGCGACCCCATGAATCGCAGCACGCCAGGCCTCCCTGTTCATTACCATCTCTCAGAGTTCACTCAGACTCACATCCATCGAGTCAGTGATGCCATCCAGCCATCTCATCCTCGGTCGTCCCCTTCTCCTCCTGCCCCCAATCCCTCCCAGCATCAGAGTCTTTTCCAATGAGTCAACTCTTCGCATGAGGTGGCCAAAGTACTGGAGTTTCAGCTTTAGCATCATTCCTTCCAAGGAAATCCCAGGGTTGATCTCCTTCAGAATGGACTGGTTGGATCTCCTTGCAGTCCAAGGGACTCTCAAGAGTCTTCTCCAACACCACAGTTCAAAACCGTCAATTCTTCGGCACTCAGCCTTCTTCACAGTCCAACTCTCACATCCACACATGACCACAGGAAAAACTATAGCCTTGACTAGATGGACCTTAGTCGGCAAAGTAATGTCTCTGCTTTTGAATATGCTATCTAGGTTGGACATAACTTTTCTTCCAAGGAGTAAGTGTCTTCTAATTTCATGGCTGCAGTCACCATCTGCAGTGATTTTGGAGCCCCAAAAAATAAAGTCTGACACTGTTTCCACTGTTTCCCCATCAATTTCCCATGAAGTGATGGGACCAGATGCCATGATCTTCATTTTACATCAGATGAAATGCCAGGCTGGATGAAGCACAGTCTGGAAATAAGTTTGCCAGGAGAAATAACAACAACCTCAGACTTGCAAATGATACTACCCTTATGGCAGAAAGTGAAGAAGAACTAAAGAGCCTCTTGATGAAAGTGAAAGAGGAGAGTGAAAAAGTTGGCAACAACTCAACATTCAGAAAACTAAGAGTATGGCATCTGGTCTCATCAGTTCATGGCAAATAGCTGGGAAAACAGTGGAAACAGTGACAGACTATTTTTGAGGGGCTCCAAAATCACTGTAGATTGTGACTGCAGCCATGAAATTAAAAGACACTTGCTCCTTGGAAGAAAAGTTATGACCAACCTAGACAGCATACTAAAAAGCAGAGATATTACTTTGCCAACAAATGTCCATCTAGTCAAAGCCATGATTTTTCCAGTAGTCATGTATGGATGTGAGAGTTGGACTGTAAAGAAAGTTGAACACTGAATAATTGATGCTTTTCAACTGGGGTGTTGGAAAAGACTCTAGAGAGTCCCTTGGACTGCAAGGAGATCCAACCAGTCCATCCCAAAGGAAATCGGTCCCGAATATTCATCAGAAAGACTGATGCTGAAGCCGAAACTCCAATACTTTGGCAACCGTATGTGAAGAACTGACTCATTTGAAAAGACCCTGATGCTGGGAAAGATTGAAGGCAGAATGAGAAGGGGATAACAGAGGATGAGATGGTTGGATGGCATCACCGACTAGATAGACATGAGTTTGAGTAAGCTCCATGTTTTGGTGATGAACAGGGATTACTGGCATGCTGCAGTCCATGGGCTTACAATGAGTCAGACACAACTGATCGACTAAACTGAACTGAACAGAAACTACAATGAAAATAATACACAAATCAGGACTATTACTGAGAAGTATTATTTATTAATCTACTTAGAGAGATTTATTATATGAGTTGTATTTGTTTGAAAATTCTACAACTACACAGAGTTTTAGGTTTCCAAAACTTTGGAAGTTTAACCTTGTATGCTTCCACAATGATCTATTAGAATTTTAAAACTTTGCCTTTGTCTTTCTTTTTTGGTGCTAAGTTTCTGTTATTTTGATGTAAAATATTTTCACAAGTCTGTGCCATTCTAGGCCTTACAACAAAATTGGGACAAGTTTTTCTGAATAATGAATCAATAACCTCTTATTGAGTTTTATTTTACTTAAAAATTTCCCTTCAGGGATATCCTAATTCATGTGGATATTCAAAACTGAGTTTAAAACCCACTGAGTCTATATAAATCAAAAAGGCAACATGGAACACTAAAAAAGGTAAGAAATTTATTGTCTTAAGGTTTGGATTCTGTCTCAGTGTCAGTCACTTATTAGCATTGTAACTTTGGATACTTGTTTTAACTCACTGGAGCCTTGTTTTTTCATCTATAAAAGATTAAATTTAACATGTTCACAAAATTCCTTTAAATTTGTATGCAAACTCAAAATATAAGCAGTAAAATACTGAACTAACCATGTTACCTATAAATCAGAATTTTGTTAAAAATGCTATTTAAGTGCCTCCAAATTTGTCATCTCCTTAGAGGTAAAAGTCAGTGTAAATCTTACTCTAGTTATTTAAGAAGTATCAAAGGGGATGAATTAGGATGTCAATTAGGAAATTTTGAAGCCTGCTTGATAGCACACTTTTATGAATCTAGAAAAAATGGAGTGATCCTTCTTTTACTTAAACTGATAACTAATTGGTTAGTATGGAAATCTGACTAACAAGAGGACTAGGCCATTCAAATTTGCAGAGTGAACTCTTGAGAGATAATGGATTTAGAACTTAGGGTTTGATGGGGTTACTAGAAAAACAGATATGGCAATCCTCAAAGTTACTAGCAATTTCAGTTGATTTTTCTGCTTGAAAGGCTCTAGCTGATGACCACAAATCAATTACAGTTAACTTATTTTTCCCCACTGTTCAAAGATTAGACTTGAACAGCAAGGGTCTTGTTTCTATGATCAGAGGGTATGACGAACAATTGGGAAAATTACTCTCTCAGTAGGGAGCATTGGTAAATTGAAATAGTTACAGGGGGGAAAAAAAGCCTTCAAAAAAACTTAGGGAAAATTCTGGGCAACTTATTTCAAGAAATATCTAAGCATTTCTTTAGAAATATTTGTGATGATATTCTCAGTACATAAATCAATCTCAAATTCCATCTTTATCAGTATCTATATACCTGAATGTATTAAGCGTAAGTAACATTTTCAGAAAACCGTATGCACTGTAAGAAAACGGCTTGTTTGCCAAAATATTTCTAAAATAATATAGTCATGGCATGGCACATTTAGAATTTTTAAAACAATACTTTCAGACATCTGATAACATGGTATTAGCTAGAGGTCAGAAAGTGAAATATTTGGTACCTTATTCATTTATTCCAATGTTTAGAGGTTTTAAAAAATGAAATATCCAGAATTACGCTGAGATCTGAATTCAAAGTGCACATATGTACATAGTAGAATGTGGGTGCAGATTTGGAGGAAAGAGAATTAAAGTAAGAGGATTAAGCAGAGTATTCCTCTTATTCAATATTTCCTATGTGATGGTCATTTTACATTTCCAAATCTCAGTTATCTATAAGATAGATATGCAGACAATTATTTTCCAATAGAATCACCACATTACAATAGTAAGTATAAGGTCATTGTTAACTAGAAAAATACACCAGAAATACTAATTTTCACAGGTTATATATTTTACACAAGCATTTATGAAATTGTTTATACACTATTGTTGTTGTTCAGTTGCTCAGTCGTGTTCAGTCCTTTGCAACACCATGGACTGCAGCACTTCAGGCTTCTATGTCCTTCACCATCTCCCAGAGTTTGCACAAACTCAGGTCCATTGAGTCAGTGATGTATCCAACCATTTTGTTCTCTGTCATCCCCTTCTTCGCCTCTCTTCAATCTTTCTCAGCATCAGGGTCATTTCCAATGAATTGACTGTTCATATAAGGTGTCCAACATATTGGAGTTTCAATTTCAGCATCAGTCCTTCCAATGAATATTCAAGATTGATTTCCTTTAGGAATGACTCATTTGCTCTCCTTTCTGTCCAAGTGATCCTCAACAGTCTTCTCCAATGCCACAGTTCAAAAGCGTCAGTTCTTTGGTGCTCACCTTTTTTTATGATCCAACTCTCACGTTCATACATGACTACTGGAAAAACCCATAGCTTTGACTAGACAGACCTTTGTTGGCAAAGTAATGTCTCTGCTCTTTAATATGCTGTCAAGGTTTCTCATAGCTTTTCTTCCAAAGAGCAGGGATCTTTTAATTTCATGGCTGAAGTCACCATCTGCAGTGATTTTAGAGCTCCAGAAAATAAAGTTTGCCACTGTTTCCACTGTTTCCCCATCTATTTCCCATGAAGTGATGGGACCAGATGCCATGAACTTAGTTTTCTGAATGTTGAGTTTTAAGCCAGCTTTTTCACTCACCTCTTTCTTCATCATGAGGCTCTTTAGTTCTTCTTCACTTTCTGCCATAAGGGTGGTATCATCTAAATATGTAAGGTTATTGATATTTCTCCCAGCAATCTTTATTCCAACCTGTGCTTCATTCAGCATGGCATGTTGCATGATGTACTCTTTATATAAGTTAAATCAGCAGGGTGACCGTATACAGCCTTGACATACTTCTTTCCCAATTTGGAACTAGTCTCTTGTTCCATGTCTTGTAGTAACTGTAGCATCTTTATCTGCATACAGGATTCTCAGGAGGCAGTTAAGTTGGTCTGGTAGTCCACACAAAGGCTTTCGTGTACTCAATGAAATCTAACTAGATGTTTTTCTGGAATCACCTTGTTCTATGATCAAACAGATGTTGGCAATTTGATGTCTGCTTCCTCTGCCTTTTCTAAACCCAGTTGTTCATTTGGAAGTTCTTGGTTCATGTACTGTTGAAGCCTAGCTTGAAGGATTTCCAGCATGACCTCACTAGCATGTGAAATGAGTGCAATTGTGCAGTGGTTTAAACATTCCTTGGCATTGTCTTTCTTTGAGATTGGAATGAACACTGACCTTTTCCAGTTCTGTGGCCACTCCCGAGTTTTCCAAATTTGCTGGCATATTGAGTGCAGCACTATAATAGGATCATCTTTTAGGATTTGAAATAGCTCAACTGGATTGTATCACCTCTCATAACTTTGTTCATAGTGATGCTTCCTAAGGCCCACATGGCTTTGCATTTCAGGATGTCTGTTGCTCGGTGAGTGATCATTGTGGTTATCCAGGTCATTATGCTTTTTTAGTATAGTTCTGTGTATTCTTGTCACCTTTCTTAATATCTTCTGGTTCTGTTAGTTTCATACCATTTCTGTCCTTTATTGTGCCCATCTTTACATGAAATGTTCCCTTGATCTCTAACTTACTTGAAGAGAGCTCTAGTATTTCCCACTGTATTGTTTTCCTCTATTTCTTTGCATTTTCACTTAGGAAGGCTTTCTTATCTCTCCTTATGTTCTTTGGAACTCTGCTTTCAGATGGATATATCTTTCCTTTTCTACTCCACTTATTGCTTCTCTTCTTTTCTCAGTTATTTATATGGCCTCCTCAGACAACCAGTTTGCCTTGTTGTATTTCATTTTCTTATACCTAGTTGTCTTTTTTATCTGGGCATGATAATTCATGATTGGAATTTTCAGGCTCTTGCTTTCTTTAATGTATGTTTTTCTGATAATTTCATCAGTCATTATACCCTATTAGAATAATTAGTATTCAGGAAAAGAGTCAGAATTTATAAAGCAGCTATGTAGCTTTAGTAACTGTAGTAACAAACTTCATATGAGGCTTGAGAATAGCCAAAAGTGTTCATATAGTCCATATTTAAACAATAAATATGTAACATTATGACTGCTACTATAATGAAAAGAGATGCATTTTCCTTTTCTCACGTTGGTTGACAAAATACAATTTTGAAAAATCTGCTGCTAAGGGAATGAAAATGAAGAATATCATTTGTATAAACACTTAAAAATACTCTTTGATGTGTTAACTGGGACAAAGTGAAAAATTCTATTTCAAATAAGTTTATTTTAATTGTTTAAAACATGATTTTTACCATAAGTAGTATCTTCAGGGAATATATGAAGAGAACTGTCAATGCCTTTTGTCACATATTGGTTTCCACATAAGCAGCATTTAGATATTCAGTTGCGCCTAGATATATTTGAGCTACAGTCCATGAGTTCGCAAAGAGTAGGACACGACTGAAGTGGTTTAGAGAATAAGCATGCAAGCAGATATGTTTTGGTATTGCATCTTTTTTTTTTTTTTTAATGACTGGGGAGATAAAAGAAATGTAAACATAGACATTTTATTTTTATCTTAAAATATTCCTGGAAGTAACAAGATAACATTTCAAGTTTCACAAAAGTAAAAATGGGAGAAAAGTTGCTCTCAAAATTGATAATTAGTCTTCTACTGCTAAGTTATAATTTCAATTGACAATTTTTAGTAGACAACTGATAACAGTATTATCTCAGCAAATGTATCTGTAGTATACAGTTTGAAGGATTTGCTTTTATAACAGTAATTGTTGGCAGGAAAAAAAAAAAAACAAAACACCTAACTAATTATATTAATGGAGTGAATCCACCCTGCCTTACATCCTCTTCACTGTTAACCTTCATATTCCAACAATCTTCTCCATTGTAAGAAGATAACATGGTTCATAACTGAGTATAACATATATACTAAATTGGTTTAAAAACACTGTTAACAACAATTTTAATATTTTAATTTTTCATTCATTATTACAGGATACTTAAATTATGAATACAGGTATCAATGATAGAGTTAAAGATAGAGATGGCTGCATTGTTTCTCAGTATTTTTTCTCCTATGTTCACATAAATTTTTGGCCAGGAAATATGGCCAGATTGGGTCTGACTTATAGGTAAAACTAAAAATCATGTAGCTAAATATATGGGTTCATGACATTCTGTAGAAATAACATGTAATATATTTGATTGATTATAACTTACTTGTGTAAGGTCCTTCCCCTGAATGTAATCCACTTGTAAAGCAACGGTGGAATTTGTAGTTTTAAAATATGACTGATATTTGGGAGACTTATAGAATCAGTGTTTAACTTATAATCACAGTTTCTTTGAAGTAGATGATACAAGATATTTTAAAATATTTCATATAATCTATTGTAACATTATTGACTCTGATTTTAATAAAAATGTAATTTTAAAAGGTGTCAATGTATTTCTCAGTGCTTTTGGATAAATTACTTTTATATTTAAGATACTGCCATTTAAGAGCACAATAGAAAATAATCCAAGTAAGTAAAATGGTTTAGAGGTTAAAGGTCAGTTATAACAATAAGAAAATTAGTTGCACCTGATAGACTTATTCAACATTCTTGACAGTTGTTATTAAACATTCAAGACCCTGGTATTATGATAACAAGGAATAATATGAATAATGGTAGTATTCTGTTTGAATGTCAAGGGTGAAGATGGTTAATTAAGCTGTCCAGATATCGAAAGAGCAGACGAAGTGAAATCAAAATGAATAGATGCAAACAATAAAACATATTCTAGGGAGAAGTTCATGTAATTACTGTTCATAAATGCAGGCCAAGAGTAGTATAAGCCAATATTCCTTTGGGGAATAATGTTAAAAAAATTACACCAAAAAAGTTTAAAAAGCAGATATCTATTCATTAAATACATAGTGAAGATCTCAAGGAGCATTTATTGATGCTCTCAAAATAAATAAGAAGGAATCTGTGATAATAATGTTAACAATAAAAGAGTAAAATCTTAAGAACTTATTTTCCAATGCAGAAACCATTTAGGAATCACAGATTTAAGCATCACTAATTTCAAAGTAGGGGTTTAAGAAACTCGTCATTAACAAAGAGTATATACACAGAGCATTTTATTTAAAAAAAAAAAATAGTAACAGCACAAACTCATAAAAGGTTTAGAATTTAGGACAAATAAATTTTTGGGAAATGGAGTTAACTATCATAACGTGATGTATGTAGAATTAACATACAGTTTTTAATAGCTCTTTAGAGCTGGAGTCTATAAGTAGAAAAACCTGAGAACAAGAAAAAGAAACTATTTACCTAAAATCACAGTTAGTCGATTATGGAACAAAGACAAAAACCCATATTAGAAATATATTAAAGAAAATTGATAGTTATTGAGTACCTTATGAAAGAAAGGTCCTAGGGACTTGGGACAGAAAAATGACTAAGATAAAAGAGAAAGCCTCAAGAGTTACTTTGGGAAGTAGCATCCAACAAAGTACTGCTGCTGCTGCTGCTGAGTCACTTCAGTCGTGTCCGACTCTGTGCGACCCCATAGACGGCAGCCCACCAGGCTCCCCCGTCCCTGGGATTCTCCAGGCAAGAACACTGGAGTGGGTTGCCATTTCCTTCTATACAATGATATTTGAATGGACTTCCACTTCTAAAAAGAAAAGATATACCAAAATTTTCCTGTTCCTCACATAAAGTACAACCTAAAACTCTAAGTTACAGCATACACACACACATGACTGAAAAGTAGTAAATGAATAAATATAGAATAGCAACTTCAAAACACAAAGAAAAACATCTTTTTGTATTCTCTTCATTTTTGTTTGTTTCATTTATTACAGAAAGCTTACTGAAAAAAGCCGGGAACTGATAAAAGTCAATGAGCACAAACTCAAAAAAACCACAACAAAGTCTGCTGACTCAAATCAAAGGATCTATACAGGAGATCCTAGCAATGAGACAGTATCTCATTATGGCCCTGATTTGCATTTCCCAGATGTCTAGTGATGTTGAGCAACTTTTCATATGCTTGTTGGTCAGTTATATATCTCCAGAAAATTTTCTATATCAGCTCTTTGTTCATTTTTTAATTGGGCCTTTTGTTGTCCTTGTTCAATGGTTCAGTTCAGTTCAGTCGCTCAGTCGTGTCCGACTCTTTGCGACCC
>SJYT01049892.1:3321-18999 GCA_006410635.1 Cephalophus harveyi | reverse complement strand
CACTGTTGATGAGATTAAGAAATTTTTCCTATTTTCAGTGTATAGGTTTTTCATCTCCTTGGTTAAATTTCTCCTTAGGTATTTTATTCTTTAGATGTGATTTTAAATGGGATTTTTAAACTTTCTGTTTGTGATAGTTCATTATTTGTGTACTGAAAATCAATAGGTTTCTCAATTAATTTTGTATCCTGAAACTTTGCTGAACTCAGTTATTAGTTCTAATAGTTTTTCAGTAGAGAATTTAGGATTTTCTATGTAAAATATCCAGTTTTACTTTTTGCCTTCCAATTTGGATGCCTTTTATCTTTTTTCTTTTCTGATTGCTGTGGCTAGGACTTCCATTACTAAGTTAAATAGAACTGGCAAGAGTAAGCATGCTTGTCTTGTTCCTAATTTTAAAGGAAAGGTTATCAGCTTTTTGAGTAAAATGTTAGCTGTGAATCTGTCATAAATGACCCTTTATATTGAAATATGTTCCCTCTATCCTCTCTTTATTGAGAGTTTTTATCATGAATGAATGTCGAATTTTGTCAATTTTTGTGAGTCTATTGAGATGATCATCTGATTTTTATCCTTCATTTTGTTAATGTGGTGTATCACATTGATTGATTTGTGAGTGTTGAACTATTCTTATGACCTTATGGTGTATGGTCCTTTATATGTATTGTTGTATTCAGTTTCCTAATACTTTGCTGAAAATTTTTGCATCTATATTCAAATATATAGGTCTATAATTTTCTTTATTGTATCTTTGTCTGGTCTGAGTATCAGGGTAATGGCCTTGCAGAATGATTTTAGGAGTGTTTCATCCTCAAGTTTTTTGAAATAGCTTGAGAAGGATAGATATTAGCTCTTCTTTATATGTTTGGTAGAATTCCTGTGTGAAGCTAAGAACTGAATTTTTGTTTGCTGAGTGAACATTTTCTTCTTTATTTATTTCAAATTCAATTTTACTATGAGTGATTAGTCTTAAAATTTTATTCCTTCTTGATTCATCTCAGCAGGTTATATATTTTTAGAAATTTATTTCTCCCAAGATTTGTTGGCATAGCTGATAATAGTATTCTCTTATGATTTTTTTTTAATACCTATATGCCATCAGTTGTTATTTCCCTTCTTTCACCTCTTCCTTTGCTTTTTGGATCTTTCCTTTCTTGATGGGACTGGATAAGATGAATTTTACCTATTTCGAAAACTAGCTCTTGGTTTAATTGATCTTTTTTATTGTTTTTATTGATCTCTCTTTTATTTATTTATTTTCTGATCTTAATTATTTCCTGTCTTCTGCTCACTTTGCACTTTGGTCTTTTTTCTACTTCTCTTAGATAATATGTTAGATTGTTTACTTAAGTTTTTCTTGCTTCTTGAGGAAGGCCAGTGTCACTGTAAAATTTCTCTCCTAGAACTACTTTTGCTGTATCTTAGATTTTTGGAGTACTGTATGTTGATTTTCACTTGTCTTGAGGTGTTTTCTGATTTCCAATTTGATTCTGCATTGACCCACTGGTTTTTTAGTAGCATATTGCTTATTCTCTACCTGCTTGTTATTTTCCCATTTCTTTCTGTATTTGGTTCTGGTTTCATACAGTTGTCTCAAAAAATGTTTGATATAGTTTCTAATTTTTTTAATTTGTTGATGCTGGCTTTATGGCCTAGCATGTGCTTTATCCTAGAGAATGTCCTATAGGTTTGAAAAAATATGTATTCTGCTGATTTTGGTTTTAATATCCTGCAGATATCTATTAAGTCCAAGGGGCATGCTGTGTCATTTAAGATATTTGTTCATATTTTAAATTGTTTTCCAAGTTTTTAAAAATTTTTGACACATATGTATGGAATTTAGAAAGATGGCAGTGATGATCCTGTATGTGAGACAGCAAAAGAGACACAAATGTATAGAAAGGACTTTTGGACTCTGTGGGAGAGGGAGAGGGTGGGATGATTTGGGAGAATGGCATTGAAACGTGTATACTATCGTGTAAGAACGAAGCACAAGCCTATGTTCGATACAGGATACAGGATGCTTGGGGCTGGTGCACGGGGATGATCCAGAGAGATGATGTGGGGTGGGAGGTGGGAGGGGGATTTGGGATTGGGAGCTAATATACACCCATGGTGGATTCATGTCAATGTATGGCAAAACCAATACGGTGTTGTAAAGTAAAATAAAGTAAAAATAAAATTAAAAAAAAAAATTTTGTTCCAAAAATATTTTAAAATTTTAATTAATTGATGAAATGTCATCATTTCTGGGAGTGTTATAAGATGGAGTACCAGTGTGCTTGCTGTACTCAAGGTTTTTGTAACCCTGTGATCACAATTCTGAAAAAAGCATATAAGTAATTCATGTCATTTATTCAACAGGAAAAAAACATTTATATTGTGGGACTGAGAATGGTTGAAACTTTATAAGACAAGTTAATTGTGAATGCATTTTTTTCATGTCACCACAAAAATTTCTTTCAGTCATGAACAGTGTAAAAACATAGAAGTGTAATTAATGTCTCACAGAAAAATAAATATTTTCTTAAACCTAAATAGCATTATTCTTTGTTTTAACAGTAGAAAAGGGGAAAAGCAGGTCAGGCCAAAAAAACCTTTATAAAACACATTGTATATATAATCAGAGGCTGGAAAGTATTTAATTATCTTAGAATAATGTATTATTTTATATTTGTTTTGATGGTAATACATAAATGGTAGTGTGGAAGGCCAAAGATTCAGATACTTATTAATGGCATTTTATTATATTTCAATTAACACTGCTGCAATAAGTCAAAAGTCTTGTTTCAGTTTTGTTTTGCTTTTGTCTTGTTTTTCTCTACTTATTTTGAAGATAATTTATCTGAGAGCAAAAATATTTTAATATTTGGTCAGATAGTCTTTACTCAAGTACTCCTGGGCAATTTACACTTGGTAGATGTGGATCACTGAGCAAGGAAAAAAATAGTTAAGGCATTAATAAAAATAATTGGATGAATTTTCTTGAAGTCTTATTCAGCTGTAGATATGACAGCTCACTTCATTTGGTGCAAACATAGCCTACAGTGGTGGCTGTATTACAAGGTCTGATTCAGATTGATAACTCTAAGAATCTTAGACAGTTCAACATTTACTTTAGAAATATCAAAAGCAATTAGGTCAAGAGTTTAGCATTTCATTAAAGCATAGTCTATTTGAACTTCTTACACAAGAAAAGGATCTGCAATCAATAGAAATCTATTTTATTAAACTCTGAAAATTCCTACTGATTTTCTCTGAGAAATAAAAGAAGAAAAAATAGAAAATAAATTATAATTATAAAAACATTTTAGGATACAGTGTTTGCTATTCATTTCACCTTTATTTTGTTTACTATGAAGAACTAGAGATAAAATTGGATATAGGAATATATGTTTCTATAAGATGATTATCAATACTAATGTCAGTTTTACAGCATCCTACTCTGAAGTACCTAAAAGAACTTAAATGCTATGTCTCAGAAGACTATAAGAATTGGAAAATTGTCTTCCTACCAACATCTTCAAAAGTACACCTGGTGCAGAGTTTCAAGATATCGTCACGTAGAAAGCCTGATAGAAACATGTAGAACGCTAGCAGATGAAGCTTCAAAGTCAAAAGAAGGCAGAAGGCAAGAAAACAGGGAAAAAGTCTAGACTATAAACATATCTAGGACAAACATCCAAAGTCACTAAAAACTAAAATTTTCCTAATGGATAAAGCAAAGGTTCTGTATCATGCATTCATCATCAGTTATGTGCATTTTCAGCTACAAGTTAGAAGTGGAATTTATGGGGGATGACTCTACTCCTATGCCCTTGTATACTCTCAAGATGAGGCAGGGCACAAAAACCAAGTTATACATGTACAGTGTAATCCTATCCCACAGGGAGATTGACCAGGCTTGAAGGAAAATGAGCCAATGTTGCTCTACTATGTCACACAAGCTTAGCAGAAAAGATACAGAGCATAGAATTAAATCCAAAACCAGCAATCATAGTACAAAATGCCTTTATCAGGTGATAGATAGTGTTGGAGATATTGGTATGGTAAAACATTCAAGAAGACTGGAAGTATCCTTTCCTGATGGAGATAATATTGCCCTTACCCTTGTGAGCTAGGACAATTGTTGTGCATAATTGTCTGCACTCCTGTGGAATTTCTAAAGAAAGTGTAACTGTTTGTTTTAAAGGAAAGCAAGTCTAATAAGAAATAGATGGAATGGAAGGGAAGACACAGACAAGTTTCAGTCCCACTTACTTTGCAACATTCATTTATATTCTGGGATAAATAACAGGATAAGCAATGCAGCCTGGGCTGGACAATTCTGCTAAATATACATGCAAAACATTCACAGGCAGTGTCTAAAAAAGGAAGAGGAAGATAATTGGGATTAAACAACAAAGAGCCATGTTACAGGAATTAAATGATCAGAAAAAAAATGTAGGTAGCCTTTCAAGCCTTATAGTGCACATTATTGAGAAGCTTCATTAAGCAAAATGTAGGGAAAGAAATTTATCTGGGATTGATAAGTTCCTGGCCCTTGAGCAGAGTAAAAACACTGAGGAAATAGTATGTTCTCAAATAGCCTGAGGAATTATGATGCTCTACTCTGTAAATGAACATTGAAATCTTTATTATGGGTACTAGAATAGAGTGGCAAGAACAACTTTAGGATAATATCAGTCAAATACTACTGGACCTACCTACGCTAGGACTGAGTAGCAAGTATCTTATGTCAGAAGCCTAAGACCCACACACTAGCCTCTTCTTCCCCCACCCCCACACACAGAGGTATGTGCACCTCACTCTGGGAGTAATGTTTGTTGAAATTCAAAAAAAGGCTGTTAGGCAGCTATGGAAATATTCAGAGTATAGATCTAGTTTGGAAGATTTTGGCTTATGGAATAAATGTGGCCCACTACATGTTTTGGGAAGCAAAATTATATTGGAACATGCTGCTACTGCTGCAAAGTCGCTTCAGTCGTGTCCGACTCTGTGTGACCCCATGGACGGCAGCCCACCAGGTTCCCCCATCCTTGGGATTCTCCAGGCAAGAACACTGGAGTGGGTTGCCAGTTCCTTCTCCAATGCATGAAAGTGAGAAGTGAAAGTGAAGACATTCAGTCGTGTCCAACTCTTTGCAACCCCATGGACTGCAGCCTACCAGGCTCCTCTGTCCATGGGATTTTCCAGGCAAGAATACTGGAGTGGGGTGCCATTGCCTTCTCCAATATTGGAACATAGCCATGTTCTATTATTGCATATTGTTTATGGAGGCATTTGTGCTATAATGGTAAGGCTGAATAGTTATGACAGATACTGCATAGATCCAAAAGTTCTAAACTATTATTATCTATCCCTGTATAGACAAAGTTTGCCAATTCATGTATAAGATGGTAGGGTTAAGCAGTAGTTTGAGTCCAAAGCTCAAACTGGAAAAAATCTCATATTCATGTGCTACTTAATCCAAAAGTCAGTGGATCTCTAATATGGGATTCTTGGTTTAGGGATAAGATATTGCTAAGGATACTATGGTTTTACTTCTAATTTTTAATGACTAGGAAAGAATCTCAGCTGCTCTTTACCTACTTGGGATGGGACAGAAAGAAGCAGATGGGGAACATCTTACTTTGCACAGCTAAGTTAAGGAGTAATACCCAAGCAGCAGATAATATCTACATCGCAGGTAATAAGAACAGTGCAGCACATCATTTTGAATCTGCTATCACTAACCATATAACAAAACAACTCCAAAGTTAGTGACTTAAAAACTGCAACTATTAATTTTAATCATGATTCTGTGAACTTGCAAGTTTAACTAGATTTAGCTAGCTCATCCTGCAGGTCTCATTCATTTGTTTGCAGACAACTGAGAGTCAATGGTCTCTCTCTCTCTCTAATGGCTAACAGGGATACATGCTCTTATATTTCTGCAAATTAATCTGGGCTTGTTTTTATGCTTATGATCACAGGGTTTCAGGGAGAGAGCAAATCTCAAAATTAAGCACTTATAAGTCTTTGTTTCCATCAGTTTGCTACAGTTTTATGTATCAAAACCCAGACAAGTGTCCAGACCAAGAATAAATGTGGGTTAGGACCACCCAAAGGTGTGGATTATTGCAACAATTTAGCACATAGTGATTTTCTATTAAGATACTAAAATTTGTAAACTAGTGAAAGAAACTTGTTTTAAAGAATAAAAGTTAGTGTTATTTATCCATTGAGGAAGATAAGGGGATGGCAGATCCATACAAGTGCAACATAGTATCATAATCTGGTTAACAGATAGCACCTCACAGCCTAGACAGAAGCCTCTCCCTCACACTGACAAACGGTAATGACCTGGAAGGAAGTGCTAAATGTTTGTATGGGGACGAGGGCAGGGGCAAATGGGACAATATTTTAGCACTGAGAGGCAGAGTTTTCTCTTAAATTTCTTAATTCAAGGTTCTCAGAATTTAACTAGTTTGGAAACTCTGTTCAGAAACACTCTTCCAACAATACAAGAGATGACTCTACACATAGACATCACTAGATGGTCAATATCAAAATCAGTTGGTAATATTATTTGCAGCCAAAGATGGAGACACTCTATACAATCAGATAAAACAAGACTAGGAACTGACTGTGGCAGATCATGAACTTATTGCAAAATTCAACTTAAATTGAAGAAAGTAGGGAAAACCACTAAGCAATTCAGGTATGACTAGATCAAATCCCTTAGATCATACAATGGAAGTGGCAAAAATTAAAGGGATTAGATTTGGTAGATAGACTGCCTGAAGAATGATGGTCCAAGGTTGGTAACATTGTACAGGAGGGAGTGAACAAAACCATTTTCAGAAGATAACATGCAAAAAGGCAAAACAAGGCCTCTGAGGAGGCCTTACAAATAGCTGAGAAGAGAAGTGAAAGCCAAAGGAAAAAAGGAAAGATATATCCATCTTAATGCAGAATTCCAAAGAATAGCAAGAAGAGTCAAGAAAGTCTTCCTAAGTGATCAATGCAAAGAAATAGAGGAAAACCATACAATGAGAAAGATTAGAGATCTGCTCAAGAAAATTAGAGATACTAAGTAGAGATATATTTCATGCAAAGATGGACACAATAAAGGACATAAATGGTATGGACCTAACAGAAGCAGAAGATACTAAGAAGAGGTGGCAAGAATACACAGAATAACTATACAAAAAAGATCTTCATGACCCAAATAACCACGATTCACCCACCTAGAGCCAGACATCCTGGAGTGTGAAGTCAAGTGGGCCTTAGGACACATGACTAGGAACAAAGCTAGTGGAGGTGACAAAATTCCAGCAGAGCTATTTTAAGCCCTAAAAGATGAAGCTGTTAAAGTTCTGCACTCAATATGCCATCAAGTTTGGAAAACTCAGCAGTGGACACAGGACTGGAAAGGGTCAGTTTTCATTCTAATCTCAAAGAAGGGAAATGCCAAAGAATGTTAAAACTACCACACAATTGCACTCATCTCACATGCTAGCAAGGTAATGCTCAAAATTCTTCAAGGTAGGCTTCAACAGTGCATTAATTGAGGACTTCCTGATGTACAAATTAGATTTAGAAAAAGCAAAGGAACCAGAGGTCAAATTGCCAGCATCCACTGGATCAAACATTTAATTTTGTTTCATTGAGTATACTAAAGCCTTTGACTGTATGGATCACAGCAAACTGTGGAAAATTCTTAAAAGGATGGGACTACCAGGCCACCTTACCTGCCTCCTGAGCAACCTACATGCGGGTCAAAAAGCAACAGTTAGAACCTAACTTGGAACATCAGGCTGGTTCAAAATTGGGAAAGGAGTACATCATGGCTGTATATTGTTACCATGCTTATTTAATTTGTATGCAAAGTGCATCATGCTAAATACTGGGTTGGATGAAGCACAAGCTGAAATAAAGATTGCTGAGAGAAATATCAATAACCTCAAATATGCAGATGATATCTTCCTAATGGCAGAAAGTGAACAGGAACTAAAAAGCCTCTTGATGAAGGTGAAAGAGGAGAGTGAAAATAGTGATTCCAGCCCCAATATTTTGGCCCCCTGATGCAAAGAGCTGACTCATTGCAAAAGACCCTGATGCTTGGAAAGACTGAAGGCAGGAGGAGAAAGGGGGGACAGAGGATAAGATGGTTGGATGGTATCATTGGCTCAATCAACATGAGTTGAAGCAAACTCCAGGAGATGGTGAAGGACAAGGAAGCCTGGCATGTGGCAGTTCCTGGGTTCACAAAGAGTAGGACATCCCTGAGCAACTGAACAAGAACAAGGAATACACAAGTAATAAAAAAACTTGTAAGTATTTACCAGTTACTATTTTTACATCTTTTTTATCATTATCTAGACCCCTCCCCCCACCTTTAGAGGTACTGATCTAGTTGTTTGTTATGGAATGGGGTCTGAAAGCCGTGACTGTTTTAAAACGTCATGCCAGGTAATTCTAACCTGTCAGTTCAGTTCAGTCGCTCAGTCGTGTCCGACTCTTTGCGACCCCATGAATCGCAGCATGCCAGGCCTCCCTGTTCATCACCATCTCTCGGAGATCACTCAGACTCACGTCCATCGAGTCAGTGATGCCATCCAGCCATCTCATCCTCGGTCGTCCCCGTCTTCTCCTGCCCCCAATCCCTCCCAGCATCAGAGTCTTTTCCAATGAGTCAACTCTTCGCATGAGGTGGCCAAAGTACTGGAGTTTCAGCTTTAGCATCATTCCTTCCAAAGAAATTCATCAATTCTTCGGCGATCAGCCTTCTTCACAGTCCAACTCTCACATCCATACATGACCACAGGAAAAACCATAGCCTTGACTAAACGGACCTTAGTCGGCAAAGTAATGTCTCTGCTTTTGAAAATGCTATCTAGGTTGGACATAACTTTTCTTCCAAGGAGTAAGCGTCTTCTAATTTCATGGCTGCAGTCACCATCAGCAGTGATTTTGGAGCCTAAAAAAATAAAGTCTGGCACTGTTTCCACTGTTTTCCCATCTATTTCCCATGAAGTGATGGGACCAGATGCCATGATCTTCGTTTTCTGAATGTTGAGCTTTAAGCCAACTTTTTCGCTCTCCTCTTTCACTTTCATCAAGAGGCCTTTTAGCTCCTCTTCACTTTCTGCCATAAGGGTGGTGTCATCTGCATATCTGAGGTTATTGATATTTCTCCCGGCAATCTTGATTCCAGCTTGTGTTTCTTCCAGTCCAGCGTAGTCATCTAAATTATCCTCATCATTATTCAGGAGACACTATTACATTCTCTTTTAAAGGTTTGAAAACTGAAGTAGAATGAGCTAATGAATACGCCACAGATGCACTAGTTCATTATAGAACATCTTCCATTATAGAACTGATACAGGTCAGCTTCAGGATTTGAACCTAGGAATGCTGATTCTTTATAGCCTTGGCTAATACTTTCTCCTAACTAGAAATGTTTATCTCAAAACTATTGGCTCTTCTGACAGCACTACTTTCTAAACAAAAAGTGAACTGAAGTGATAGTCACTTAGTCATGTCGGATTATTTGCAAGCCCATGGACTGTAGCCCACCAGGTTCCTCTGTCCATGGAATTCTCCAGGCAAGAATACTGGAGTGGGTTGCCATTCCCTTCTCCAGGGAATCTATATTGCCCAGTGATTGAACCCAGGTCTCCTGCATTGCAGGCAGATTCTTTACCATCAGAGTTCTAAATAGTAAGGCCTAGACAGTTTGAACAATTGAGTAATATATTTCTGAGTAAGGGGTTTTGCCAATTTCTTCTCTGACCAGAACAGGAACAGGTACTGGAAATTTGGAAATCTGCAGCCTGTAGCTTTAATCATCTGGTCTTTATGGTAGTACCGCAGAAAGCCTGCTGATAGAGTAGCATCCCTTAGTAGCAAACAGGCTTTGGATAGCAAAGTGTTGCTTATTAGGTAGCACAGAGTCTAAACAGGTGTGTTTTTTCTCAGAAGGATGACTTTAGGAATTGTAACCCCAAGCTAGACAAAGATTTGGAAAGCATACAGAATTCAATTGCATATAATCTTAACATTCATAAGACCATTAAAGGTAAAATGACAAAACAATAAAGGAAGTATAAACAGATTTTTTAAATACAATTAAGTGTTACAAGAAATAGGGTTGGATTTACATACCCTAGTTTGATTTGAGAAGTAACGGTGACTCAAATATGAGGATATGACCACATATTTCTTCCTATATTTAATCCATGATATGATGAATGTACCACACTTGGCACAGTAGTTAGAGTCATGAGAAAAATTGTGTTTATGTTCATAATTAAAAATTGTAGTCCAGACTGAATCTCTGAACAATAAAAATCTCCGGAAGCCCCCAAAATTTACTTAAGAAGGCCAAAAGTTCTCAGGATCTTACTTTTTTTTAATGAGTCAGTATTATTGACTTCTGGTAGACTTAGAATTTAGTGTAGAAATGAAATTTAAAATCTATAATATTAGTATTGTTTGCATTAAGTTCAAAAATCATGTATATTTTCTACTTAAGGATGTGTGATCTATTTTAAAATCTGACATTTTATCAAACTGATTAATCTTATAATTCCAATTTTAATAAGCACAATTGAAAAATTAATATAGACTTTTATAATTTTATATTCATTATTGTAACATTTAAGAGAATTTATAGCATATTCAAAAGCAGAGACATTACTTTGAGGACTAAGGTCTGTCTAGTCAAGGCTATGGTTTTTCCTGTGGTCATGTATGGATGTGAGAGTTGGACTGTGAAGAAGGCTGAGTGCCAAAGAATTGATGCTTTTGAACTGTGGTGTTGGAGAAGACTCATGAGAGTCCCTTGGACTGCAGGCAGATCCAACCAGTCCATTCTGAAGGAGATCAGCTCTGGGATTTCCTTGGAAGGAATGATGCTAAAGCTGAAACTCCAGTACTTTGGTCACCTCATGCAAAGAGTTGACTCATTGGAAAAGACTCTGATGCTGGGAGGGATTGGGGACAGGAGGAGAAGGGGACGACAGAGGATGAGATGGCTGGAAGGCATCACTGACTCAATGGACGCGAGTATGAGTGAACTCCAGGAGTTGGTGATGGATAGCGAGGCCTGGCATGCTGAGATTCATAGGGTCCCAAAGAGTCAGACAAGACTGAGCGACTGAACTGAACTGATAGTTTAGTTTGCCATACTAAATTTATATGTTATTTAAGTATTCTGAAAGGTTTTATTTGTTAATTAGACAATTGGAATACTTAAAAAGAAATTGAATATATTAAAGTTATGAATGCTGTTTAAACTTTTGAAGGTATTTAATTAAATAGGTTTGTAAATGGGACTAAACACTAAAGACCAATTAAAATAGGTGGTAAAATTTTATTAGACTTAGAAATATAATTTTCTTATGGAGAACTTAAAAGCTTAAGAAAGAACTAGTTCTTGGATTTGTAAATTTAATAAATTGAATATTAGTTTTTGAAAGCTAAGTAAACTCTAAATGATATTCTTAACATCAAAATATCATTTGAGAATATTAATAAAATGAATTTTATAGTGTTACTTAATTTTTAGTGTTTTGGGATAACACATGATATGGTAGCTTTGCCTTCTGGCTAGTTTTTCCCTCTAGTTGCTAGTATGTACTCCCACTCCATCAATGAAAAAAGGTTTCCCTGATAACTCAGTTATCTGAGAATACCAGACCACCCTAGTGTTACTTAATTTTGTAGTGTTTGGGGGTAACACATGACATGGTAGCTTTGCCTTCTTGCTAGTTTTTCCCTCTAGTTGCTAGTATGTACTCCCACTCCATCAATGAAAAAAGGCTTCCCTGATAACTCAGTTATCTGGGAATACCAGACCACCTGAACTGCCTCTTGAGAAACTTATATGCAGGTTAGGAAGCAAAGGTTAGAACTGGACATGGAACAACAGTCTGGTTCCAAATAGGAAAAGGAGTACGTCAAGGCTGTATATTGTCACCCTGATTATTTAATTTATCCAGGGTACATCATGAGAAATGCTGGGCTGGAAGAAGCACAAGCTAGAATCAAGATTGTCAGGAGAAATATCAATAACTTCAGATATGCAGGTGACACCACCCTTATGGCAGAAAGTGAAGAGGAGCTAAAAAGCTTCTTGATGAAAGTGAAAGGGGAGAGTGAAAAAGTTGGCTTAAAGCTCAACATTCAGAAAACAAAGATCATGGCATCTGGTCCCATCACTTCATGGGAAATAGATGGGGAAACAGTGGAAACAGGGTCAGACTATTTTTGGGGTTTCCACAATCACTGCCAATGATGATTTTAGCCATGAAATTCAAAGACGCTTAATCCTTGGAAGGAAAGTTATTATCAACCTAGATAGCATATTCAAAAGCAGAGATATTACTTTGCCGACTAAGGTCCGTCTAGTCAAGGCTATGGTTCTTCCACGGGTCATGTATGGATGTGAGAGTTGGACTGTGAAGAAAGCTAAGTGAAAGTGAAATTGAAAATGAAGTCACTCAGTCGTGTCGACTCTTTGTGACCCCGTGGACTGTAGCCCACCATGCTCCTCTGTCCATGGGATTTTCCAGGCAAGAGTACTGGAATGGGTTGCCATTTAGAAAGCTAAGCACCTAAGAATTGATGTTTTTGAACTGTGGTGCTGGAGAAGACTCTTGAGAGTTCCTTGGACTGCAAGAAGGTCCATCCAGTCCATCCTAAGGGACATCAGTCCTAGCTGTTCATTGGAAGGACTGATGCTGAGGCTGAAACTCCAATAATTTGGCCACCTCATGCGAAGAGTTGATTCATTGGAAAAGACCCTGATGCTGGGAGGGATTGGGGGCAGGAGGATGACAGAGGATGAGATGGCTGGATGGCATTGCCGACTCAATGAACATGAGTTTGAGTGAACTCAGGGAGTTGGTGATGGACAGTGAGGCCTGGCATGCTGTGATTCATGGGATCTCAAAGAGTCAAACAAGACTGAGCAACTGAACTGAACTGAACTATAACTCAGTTGGTACAGGATCCACCTGCAATGCAGGAGACCCTAGTTCGATTCCTGGGTCAGGAAGATCTGCTGGAGAAGGATTAGGCTATCCACTCCAGTATTCTGGCCCAGAGAATTTCATGGACTGTACAGTCCATAGGATTTCAAAGAGTAGGACATGACTAAGCAACTTTCACTACCATTCCATCAATGCACAAAAAGCCCTGTGCTAAACTCAGCACTGGGCTTCAAATCCAATGCCAAGCTTTTAACTATTCTTCCTGGAGGGTCTAATGATTCTTGTACTCTCCAGAAGGTAACTGACTCCCTGTTTCAAAGTGAATTAAGCTTAATGGAACCAGAACTTTCCCACCTATTCACTAGTTCATTGATTTCTAAATGCCTGAAGGCATACCCTGTCAAACACATCCATCATGCTAGAAGCAAGTGGTTTCCTGAGTCTGGAGGGAATCAAATCAATTTCAGTTGTCCATCATTTTTATCCCACTTGTCTCTTCTCACCAGTCCTTTATGCCTTCTTCTTCAACTCCTTTTTCCCCCACAACACATTCAGGGTCCTTTGAGGCTTTGGGATGATAGATAAGTGTAATTTTAATAGAAAAAAAAATTTCCAGAAATGTTAATATAAATGAAGACTCTGCCATCATATAATTTCTGTTCCTGGGCTTGAGAGAAGTAATTCATCTTTAGTGTCACCAGCTTATTCCAAGTGATCTCTCTATCTTGATCTAGAACATACTAATGGTCTACTAGTTGGATTTAACTAGTTTTCTCATTTTCATTTTTGATCAATTCAATACAAAATCAGTTCTTCATACAGATGAAGTTTACTGTTTTAAAAATTCTTTTCTGTTCATAATATTCTTACATTTAAAACAGCTTAATAATCATTAAGTCTCCACCTCCTTTTAAATAGGAATTCCAAAATCTTTTGAGGGCCTACAGTATTTGGTACACATCAACACCTCTAAACTTCCTGCTTGTCACATCACCCATGGCTGTTTTTTAATATCTTCAGTGACTATGTTTCCAATGCTTCTGACTAAACTCTCAGACAAAAGGGACATTACAGATATCTCTTCTGGATGACTTGACAAATATTAGAAATATACCTGCCTCCAGGAGGCAAGCTGAATGTCATCATAGATATACTGATACCTATGGAAAAGTTAAAAGTGATGAAAGAAATAAAGGAAGAAGGAAATTTTCAGACCTGCTGTCATTTATTTTCATTTGTCAACAGAGAAAAATATATCAACACTGTCCATTGACATTAGAATTGGTGGTATAACAAAAATAAGAATCCCTTGTAACTCAGCTGGTAAAGAACCCACCTGCAATGCAGGAGACCCTGATTTGATTCTTGGGTTGGGAAGATCCCCTGGAGAAGGGAAAGGCTACCCACTCCAGTATTCAGGCATGGAGAATTCCATGAACTGTATAGTTCATGAGGTCGCAATGAGTCGAACACAAGTGAGCAACTTTTAATTTCATAGAATGCTTTAATTAAAAAATTAGTGTGACAGAGTAAATCTATTTTTAGTATCTTGTCTTGGTTCCAAAAGCATATGTGCCTTCAAAATATTGAAATTTAAAGGTTATTCTAGTTAGTAGATAATTATTTTGAGACAGCATGAGTAAGACAGGCAGATACAGATATTTTTCTTCTTTATTCTTATTTAAAAAAATATTTTAATGAAGTATAGTTAATTCTAATTCCCCAACTGATTTGGATTCCATGAATTAATGATAGGTGATAATATAAATAGTTTGAATATGCATAATTAAAAATAAAATGTACTTAAAATTAATGTACATGATATAGCAGGAAAAATAATTAAACTGGAATAGATTTTTCTAGTTCTTGGTGATATTCATTTGTATTAGAGTAATGTGTTATTTTACATAACTATTTAGTGTTCAGTAACGTTGGATACCTGCAGAATATTCTTTTGTCAAGAAGTTGTTTGCTCTTCCTATTTGAAATAAGGAAACAACACTAACATACTAATTTTAATATATTATATACTTCAAACTTATATTTACCCCACTTATCTAAGTTGACACTGATATTTCATTTCTGGCCTGATGTTATTCCTATCTAGTGTCACTTAATGTTCTGACTTTAAGAAATAACTCCTCCTAGTTACACAACACTAGTAAAATTGTATAGGCATAATACATTTATGTGTAAAACACTGGTACTATATAAACATTGTTTCAATTTAAAAATGTCTTAAAATGCTAAACTGTGTAAATATGACTGTGATATACTATATTAACTGTGCATTATTTTTAATATTTGGTATTTCAGGTTTATTTTATTACCATTTGCAGTCCTTCTGCAGTTTTCACTAGGCAGACTGGTTTCAGGAACTGCTATACCTGTAATAAAATCTATGATGTTAAGAAAGTATGGATCACAATAAACTGTGGAAAATTCTAAAAGAGATGGGAATACCAGACCACCTGATCTGCCTCTTCAGTTCAGTCGCTCAGTCGTGTCCGACTCTTTGCGACCCCATGAATCGCAGCACGCCAGGCCTCCCTGTTCATCACCATCTCTCGGAGTTCACTCAGACTCACATCCATCGAGTCAGTGATGCCATCCAGCCATCTCATCCTCGGTCGTCCCCTTCTCCTCCTGCCCCCAATCCCTCCCAGCATCAGAGTCTTTTCCAATGAGTCAACTC
>SJYT01049878.1:893407-908486 GCA_006410635.1 Cephalophus harveyi | reverse complement strand
GTTCAGTCCTGATAACTCTCCTTTTTTTTCCCATCCTTCCTTCATCCTACTGTGATTTGTGTGGATCTATATATTCCTTTCCCGTGGTCAAAGACTCCTTCCCACTCTCAGCTGGTGTTCTGCAAGATATTCTGTGTCTGAAGGTGTATTGCTGATGTATCCATGGAGAGAGAAGTACACCACATCCACCTTCTCTGCCATCTTGTTTCTCCTTATTTTTTCTTACAGGAAATCTGTTGTCTTTCTCACCTTGGTTCTTCTGTGTATAATGCATTTGTTTTCTCTGTCTGCTTCTAAGATATTCTATAATATCACTGGTTTTGAGCAATTAAATTATGATGTGCCTTCATATGGTTATTTTCATGGGTTTGTATGTGTGCCTGTGCTTCCTGTTTATTGAACTTCTGTGAATTTGGGGTTTGCAGTCAATATTTCTTCAAATACCCTTTTTGAGGGTCTCTTTCTCTTCCTTCTGATACTCCAAGATACATGAATTTGCTTACAACTCATTGAAGCTCCTATAATCTTAAAAAAAATTTTTTTTCTCTTTGTGTTTCAGCTCAAATAATGTCTATGGCTATATTTTTGCAGTCAATATTTCTTCAAATACCCTTTTTGAGGGTCTCTTTCTCTTCCTTCTGATACTCCAAGATACATGAATTTGCTTACAACTCATTGAAGCTCCTATAATCTTAAAAAAATTTTTTTTTCTCTTTGTGTTTCAGCTCAAATAATGTCTATGGCTATATTTCTTTATATTCACTAACATTTTCTTCTGCAATGTGCAATCTGATTTTAATCCCTTCCAATGTTTTGTTTTGTTTTGTTTTTCCCTTCAGACATTATAGTTTTCATCTCTAGAAGATAATTTGGGGAATAATTATACTCTTCCTGTCTCAACTTTTCAGTTCAGTTCAATCATGTCCGACTCTTTGCGACCCCATGAATCGCAGCATGCCAGGCCTCCTTGTCCATCACCAACTCCAGGAGTTTACCATTGAGTCAATGATGCCATCCCACCATCTCATCCTCTGTCATCCCCTTCTACTCCCATCTTCAATCTTTCCCAGCGTCAGGGTCTTTTCAAATGAGTCAGCTCTTCGCATCAGGTGACCAAAGTATTAGAGTTTTAGCTTCAGCATCAGTCCTTCCAATGAATATTCAGGATTGATTTCCTTTAGGACAGACTGGTTAGATCTCTTTCTGGTCGAAGGGGTCTCAAGAATTTTCTCCAACTCCACAGTTCAAAGGCATCAATTCATTAGCGTTCAGTTTTCTTTATGGTCCAACTCTCACATCTATACATGACCACTGGAAAACCCATAGCCTTGACTAGACAGACCTTTGTTGGCCAAGTATACAGAGACGAAAAATTATACGATGGATTCAACCAGTATTGTTTTCTTCCAAGGAGTAAGCGTCTTTTAATTTCATGGCTGCAATCACCATCTGCAGTGATTTGGGAGCCCAAAATAATAAAGTCTGTCACTGTTTCCAATTTTTCTCCATCTATTTGCCATGAAGTGATGGGCCCAGATGACATGATCTTAGTTTTCTGAATGTTGAGCTTTAAGCCAAATTTTTCACTCTCCTCTTTCACTTTCATCAAGAGGCTCTTTAGTTCTTCTTCACTTTCTGCCATAAGGGTAGTGTCATCTGCATATCTGAGGTTATTGATATTTCTCCCAGCAATCTTGATTTCAGCTTGTGCTTCCTCCAGCCCAGCGTTTCTCATGATGTATTCTGCATATAAGTTAAATAAGCAGGGTGACAATATACAGCCTTGACGTACTCCTTTTCCTATTTGGAACCAGTCTGTTGTTCCATGTCCAGTTCTAACTGTTGCTTCCTGACCTGCATACAGGTTTCTCAAGAGGCAGGTCAGATGGTCTACTATTCCCATATCTTTCAGAATTTTCCACAGTTTATTGTGATCCACACAGTCAAAGGCTTTGGCATAGTCAATAAAGCAGAAAACTTTTCGAGCATATTGAATATTGTTATAAAGACTGTTTTAATACCTTTGTTTGCTAACTCTAGCATCTGTGTTAGTTCTAGATTATTTCAATTACCTAATTTTTCTTTTCACTATGATTGCCTTCTTCTGTTAATTAGCATGCCTAATACTTTCTATTGGATGTCTGATGTTGTACCTGGATTTTCTTCCCTGAGTTGTGGCCCAGGAATTCTCTCAAAGCAGTAAATGGGGGAAATAATAGGACCCAAGTTGTTTTCTATCCACATTCCTGTTGGTTATTTCACACAATGGGGAACATTTAATTTATGATACTCTATTTTCCTTAAAAGCTATGATGATTAATTTTATGTGTCCACTTGACTGGGCCACCAGATGACCAGACATTTGGTCAAACACTATTCTGAGTATTTCTGTAAGGATGTTTTGGGATGAGATTAATGTTTAAATGGGTAATACTAAGTAAAGCAGATTGCCCTCCCTAGTGTGGAATGACCTCGTTCTGTGAGTTTAAGGCCTGATTAGAACAATAAATCTGAGTAAGAATGAATCCTTCCTACCTTATAGCCTTTGAGCTGTAATACAGTTTTTTTCCTGCCTTCAGATTGGAACTAAAACATCAACTTTTCCTAAGTCTGAAGCCTGACAGCTTTTGAATTAAACTATACCATTAACTCTCATTGTTCTTAGACTTCCGACTCAGTTGGAATTAAATCATCAGCTATTCTGGGTCTCCAGCTTGCAAATCATCTTGCACATCTTGGGACTTGCCCACTTCTAAAATTATCTAAGCCAATTACATATGATAAATCTCTTTATGTATGTATATACATAAATATTTATATATAATAAAAATTGTCTTGCATATTTTTGAGTGGTAACTATTCTTATTGTAATAATCCTAAATAATACTAATCCTGAATTAGAATCTTATTGATCTGCTAACCGATTCAAAACATTTTGAGAGTATATTAGTCAGGATTCTCCAGAGAAATAGAATCAACTTATCCCAAGCTGGAGACGCAGGACAGTCAATGGTGTAGTTCCCTTCTGAAGGCCTGCAGGCTTGAGACCCAGCGAGAACGCACGTTTAAATGTGAAGATAGGAAAACATGATATCCCAGCTCAAAAACAATCAGTTAAGAGGAATTCTTCCTCACTCCAAGAGCATCTGCCTTTTTATGTGAGTCAGACCTTCAACTGACTGGATAAGGCTTGCCCACACTAGGGAGGGTAGTTTGTTTATTCATATAATAATTCAAATGTTAACCTCATCTAGGAAATACACTAACAGGCACACTGATAATAGCGTTTGACCAAATATCTGGGTTTCCTGTGTGTCAATCATATTGACACACAAAATTGACCATCACATAGAGCTCATCATTATTTACTTTTTTCACTTCATCTTCACTGAACTTTGCATATGAAACCATAGCCTGGCTCTTGCTAATGTGTTTCTCATTTTAAAACCCTTCTCTCTGACTTCAAGGAACATAAGCCTCTCAGAAATAGAAGGAAAGGTAGAATGTAGAAATTTTAAGATCCATTATAATCTACTATTCCATTTATTTCTGAGAACTTGTGAATCAATAATAATGATACATAATGTATACAACCAGATGGATAGAGTTTGAATTAACAACACAAATTATGTATCTCAGATAAACTTGTATTGCCTCTAGCAAATAATTATAACTAGACATCAAAGACTGCTGATCGCTGATTGTCAAATTGATATAAATATTTTTATCAGGCAAATATTTTGAGAGTAATTTGGTGATTCGAAAATTGTTGAAACTTGTTAAGCTAACAATTTGTGTAATGGGAACCACAAGCAAAATCACTAACGTAAAAGCTAGCTGCTATTTAAACTCACATGCTTTTGTATAGACAAAGGAACGCTTTAGGTTAAGAAAAATACATTGTGTAACTGCCTTGTGTTTTAGAGATAACTTTTCCATATCCTGCTAGACCCCATTCTCCAGACTCTTAAAAAAGTCTAGAAGAGGGGTGTCCCTGATGATCTAGTGGTTAATATGCAGGGGACACAGGTTCGATCCCTGGTCTGGAAATATCCCACAAGCAGTGGAGCAACTAAGTCCATGTGCCACAAATACTGAGCCCAAGTGCAGCAGCTATGGAAGCTCGAACTTTCTAGAGCCCATGCTCCACAACGAGAGAAGCCACTGCAATGAGAAGCCCGCACACCGCAATGAAAAGCAGCTCCCACTCTCCGCCACTAGAGAAAGCCTGCACACAGCAATCAACAACCAGTGCAGCCAAAATAATAAATAATGCTCAAAAAAGTCTAGAAGAGAGAAATCTGGACATATTTTTCATTTTACACTATAAGATATGCATTATATATCATATTTTATGTCTGACAGTGGATATGCCCACAATAGTGTATTTTTTAGTTTTCCCAATAAAAATTATTATATAATGCATTTGTCTAAAAATTTATGGTATCTTACACCAGAAATATAGGAAAAATAATTTGAATTTTACATCTTCATTACTGCTCCCAGAGTAAAGGATTTGGGGACCTGAGAAGCCTAGAAAAGAGTATCTAAATGAAAGAGCAGTCTCAGCACAGAGTAGACACACATAGGTTTAGAGCCAGCAAGACCCTAAAACAAGGATGCGTGTGAGAGCTTTGTGGTCTGGGCATTTTAGAAAATTAAATATTCCATATTAAACTGCTGCCTTCATGATGTTTCTTAATTATCCTATATGTTTGTATTTGTAGTCCCTTGTTAGGTCTAGAAAAAATTCTGGAACATGTCAGAAGTTTCAAGAATGGAACAAATAATGTGGTTGGTCAAAAACTCAACAGAACAAAAAGTGAAAGGAGGAGGAACTGAGTAGGTAAACACTGTACCTAGAATAAAGTAGGTGTTAAATGAACTGAATAAATGAATGAATTATGCAACAAGTACTTCCCATTCAGAATCTTCTAAGATCTTAGGGATAGTGTTACTTTGGAGTTTGGATATAAGGAATGAGTGAGAGCAGAAATAAACATAGTATATTCAGATATTAGATTTGAGCTTCATATAGTAAATGAAATAGTTTTCCTTGAAACATTTTATTCTATTAATACCTTAGCAAATTAAATTTTCCAGATTATATAAAGGTAAATATCAATTCCAGGGCTCATTTGAACACTGGCATTTTCTGAATCAGTTGAGAAAATTAAATGAGGCTCTCTTTTTTTTTAATTTTTTGGCTCTGGAATTAAGCATTTAGTAGAAATATAATTCCACTTACCAACTCTTATTAAACACACAGATTGTCATGGGAAAGCAAGTAGGTTTGAGGACACAGATCTGTTTTCCCTACGGTCTGCTACAAATCACACAGACAAATTTGTTTCTCACACAGTATGTGCTTAACATTATGTTATACATTTATAACATCATTCCTGCTTCCATTTCATGTCTTAAAATTTTTAGTTTCTTTACTTACTCATTTTAATTTAACTTGTACTATTGTTTTGTCTTTATATAATTGATTCATAATTGCTATTTAAATATGGTACATATGCAAGCCCTATGCACACTTGAGAGCTTGTATTACAAATGCAGAATCTGAGGCTCCAATCCAGAATCAGAACTTATATTTTAATAAAATCCCCAAGTAGGTTACATTTAGAAGAAAATTGGGAAAGCATGGTTTTAAACTACTGTTAAGGTACTCTTTTAACAATATAGCACGCACATAAATGGTTTATCAAAATGAATTTTTTTTCCCAGAAAGTAAATTCTATTGAATGTGCTTCATATATATTATCTCCCTGATGATAAGTCTTACTTTCATTTTATAGACTGAGATTAGGAAACAGAGTTGCAGGAATTCTGCTCAGACAAATAGCAAGTGAGGTGTGTCTCAGAAATAGAGTTCAGTTTTCCCAGCTTTGCTCTTTGGTCATACTGCATGGGTGGGCCTGACCAGAGTCTAAGGTGTTCCTGATTTATCTCATTTGGTTAAGGGTGTTCACAGTTTGTAGGGAATTTTTTGTTTGATTGTTTATGTGACAAAGCAAACTTCCCCCTGACAAAAAAACTTTAGCTCCTCATGCTGCAAAAATGTTGTCAGAGAAGAAGGGATATGAGTAACAACAGGATAGTGACTACATACTAGTCACATCTGGGAAATGGATGTGACCAGTTCAAGAACCTTGGAGTAGCAGTCTGGGATTAGCATTGCCTCATCATGATCAGTGAATGATGATGAGTTTAGAACTATATGAGAAGATAGATTCAGGGGGATTGTTCTTAGTCTCTTAGTCATGTCCTATTCTTTGCGATCCCGTGGATCGTAGCCCACCAGACTCCTCTGTCCATGGAATTTTCCAGGCAAGAATTTCAGAGCCCACCAGACTCCTCTGTCCATGGAATTCTTCAGGCAAGAATTTCAGAGTGAGTTGCCAAGCCCTCCTTCAGGGGATCTTCCCAACCCAGGGATCAAACACAGGTCTCCCACATTGCAGGTGGATTCTTTACCATCTGAGTCAGCAGGGAAGACAAAGAATTGTGGGGTGGGTAGCCTATCCCTTCTTCAGGGGAATCTTTCCAAACCGGAATTGAACTGGAGTCTCCTGTATTACAGGTAGATTCTTTACCAGCTGAGCTACCACCAACATTATTGAGTAAGATACTTTGGCAGATGGTTGATAAGGGATATTTACTTTAAAAAATTGGTTCCTAGAAGTCTCTTAAATCTTAAAATGACAAAAAATGACAAAAACTTTTAATGTGCTATTATAGTACAGTCTACACAATACTACAAATCTACCTAGTTGAGTGACAAGTTAAAAATTAAATGTCTATAATTGATTTAAGAAACATTAATAGAAAATTCATGAACAGAGGAGCCTGGCAGGCTACAGTCTACAGAGTCACAAAGAATTGGATACGACTGACACACACAAACACACAATAGAATAAAAGAGGAAAATGGAAACCATTGCCCCTCTTAGGAGAAATAGAATCATCCGACACTGAGATTCTTTTAGTGGGAAAAGAATATTTGCTCTATTTGTTTCACTCTAACAAACTGCAGCTCTACTTAGTCTACATCAAACTCCAGCTAATGAAATATATGAATTAAATAACATGTTCTGTATTCTGGAAAGTACCCTAAAGGGTGTGTATGTGCATGTGTGTATATGGGGTGAAATACAGATGAGAGCAGAAAAATGAGAGCTTGGAGTGGATTCCATTTTCCCTTATGAGACTACAGTTTGATGGGAAGACCCACAATCCTGGCATGCTTCAGCAGAGTCCCACTGAACCTAAAAAAATGAAAGGAATCACTGAAAGACTAAGAGAGTCTGCACAATATAAACAACACTGCATTTCCTGAGGGAAAACTGCAATTAGGCAAAAACATTCTAACAATAAACATATGTTCAAAACGGAAATTATTCAAGGAGCTTATTGTGCCATGGATGCATGATGAAAAACTCAGAGAAAAGAGATTTAAAAAGAAAGCTTTACCTCAGGTTTAATCCCTATTTTCAGTTGGTGGTGCAGCTGCCGAAAGGAATCCTGGGTCCTGGTGGGAGTCCTGAAGGGAGGGGAAGACGAGCTCAGGGAGGCTCATTTCAGTCTCTGGGATTAAAAAAAAAAAAAGTTTAAAGATATGATTTGAATGCTGTAGTCATTGACTTCATGGGCAGTTAAGATATACAAATTTGAGCTACATACACAGAGGCAGGGCCTGCTGCTTCAACAGCTGGACGAGGCAGGAAGCCTTGAAAGGAAATGAATCAGGGTGGCAGCCAAAAGTAAGCAAAGTCAGAGATTACCTAGATTTAAAGGTTTACATGGCTTCAAAGAGAGAAAAGCAAAGGGAAAGAAGCTGAAGGGTCAGTAGGTGGAATCTTGTTGTTTCTCTACAATTTTTAAAGAGTGTCTTGTAATTATTTTGATCATGATAAAAAGTCATTGTGTGTATGTTTTCATCTGAAAGAAACATACAGTGAGTTTTTTTCTGAGAAAACTCACTGTAATGAGTTTCCAACATTACAGAAAAAACAAAGCTACACAAACATACACTAAAGATACACTTTGGCAGAAGAAATAGAGTAGAGCTGATGGTTTTAGAATACACTTGTTTTCTGTCACTCTAATCATTTCCACAACCTCTTTTTTTTTTTTTTTTGTAAGTCACATATACACAAAGAAAGAGTTAGGTGGGAGAATAATGTGCTGATGATGCTGATGCTGGAGGAGCAAGGGTCTACCACATCCTTTTCATGTAGAAAAGAGGGCAGCATTTTGAGAGATCTAGATTCTTTTTGTGATATGTCCAAATATTAAACTTTTAAATACTGGCAACTATTAATACATACATGAAACAATATAAGTATTTCTGTATGGCAGGACATGCCAAGGAGTGCAACTGGCAAACTTTGGCAACAAGGTGTTAATTTCAAGCAAACCCTACTTCAGATGTGCATAAGTTGCCTGGCAACCACATTATCAATTAAACTGTTAAGGGAAACACTGACTGAAGGCCCCATCCTGGTCAGACACCATAGCAACCATTTGCCTGAGTTATTTTATGACAAGAGGTCCTGATAAGGAACAAGTAAGTAACCAGCCACCATCAACAGGAAAAATTGGGGAAAGCTCAAACGAAGACATCACATGTCCTGTCAACCTCCCAGAATCCTTCTTTCTGGAATCCAACTTGGCTGGGTAATGCGTGCGACACCAGAAGGGACTCTGAGTCAGAAGATTGACCAGTGACAACTTGGCAAGTAATCCCATTACCATAAGACCCAAGACTATAAACCACAGGGCAGAGCAGTTTTCCTGGGCCCCCTACCCTCCTGCTCTCCAGTATCCCCTTCTCAATAAAGTCTCTTGCTTTGTCAGCACTTGTATCTCCAGACAACTCATTTCTGATTGCTAGTCAAGAGCCCATTCTTAGCCCCTGGAAGAGGTCCCCGTTGCTACAACAAAACCATCAAACTTCAATTAGTATTAATACTAACTGAAAAACAACATAAATCAGAGCTTCTTGAGTTTTAGCATGCTTCAGAATCATTTTGGAGGCCATGACAAAATACAAATTACTGGATCCCAATACCCAGTGTTACTGATATATTTGGTCTAAGATGGAGCCTGAAAATGTTCTATTAATATTTCAACAAACTCAGAGATATTACTGATGCTATTAGTTTGAGGATCATATTTTGAGACCCATGAATAAAAATTCACTCTTGTTTTAAAACGTATCAATATTCTATATTTCATTCATTCATTTATCTGTCCATTCATTTGTTTTTCATTCAGTCACCAGACCTAAAATGTCCCAGACACTACACTGGGAAAAAAAAAGAAAGACATCGTGTTTGCCTTCCTGATTTACAAATAATTATTGATTGAAGGCAATAATCTCAATCTATTGATAGCTCAAATCCTCAATCTATTGATAGCTCAAATTTTACCTTTAAGATTCAAAAATTCTAAATGATTTATCTAAAATCTTATAAATATTAGGTAAAGTATCAAGTTTAGAAAACAACTTGTGACTTCTAAGTCATGTGGGCTTAACAAACAAAAGAGCTAGATTAAGAAAGAAAAGATTCTCAGTGCATGTACTCTTTTTTCCCTAAAATTAACCCTGTGTACACTTTAATCAATCTAAACAGAAGTGCTCAAGAAGTTTGAATTCTTCCAATGTCACTAAGTCTCTAGTAAAATAAATACATAAATAAATTCTATGAAGAGTTAAATAATAATTAAGGTTTTATTTTACTTCAAGTGGGAAAGATAAAATTTTAGAGGCACATAAAATCTTAAAACGGAGAAGGCAATGGCACCCCACTCCAGTACTCTTGCCTGGAAAATCCCATGGACGGAGGAGCCTGGTGGGCTGCAGTCCATGGGGTCGCTGAGTCGGACACGACTGAGCGACTTCACTTTCACTTCTCACTTTCATGCATTGGAGAAGGCAATGGCACCCCACTCCAGTACTCTTGCCTGGAAAATCCCATGGACGGGGGAGCCTGGTGGGCTACCGTCTATGGGGTCACACAGAGTCGGACACGACTGAAGTGACTTAGCAGCAGCAGCAAAATCTTAAAAAGTTTTTTTAAGTAATATATTTACATTGCAAGATGATTCTAGAAGATACAGAAAATGTGAATTTAAATTTGTTCTAAGTTTCACTGACAGAAACAACTGTTATTAAAAGAATATTCTAAATATTTTTACACAAATTGCCCCCCCCCAGTGGTATTATGCTATACATGCCAGTTTTAAGCTGAATTTTGCTATTAAGAAAAATATTTCATACTTTGAAAAAATATGTTAGACAGAATTGCTAAATAAAAGTTATGTACTTCATTCAATTTAAACTTTTATGATTGGACTATCAATGCACATTTTATCAATCTTAATGACCAACATCATGCAACTTTCCTTTACACAATAGCCTGATATTTATGAATAAATTTTAGTTTTTTATTATCTATCTTATAAGAAGATAATTCTTTGAAGACAAGGAGTGTGTACTATGTTTTTAAAAATGCATATGCAAAGGAAATACAAAGAAATGATAAATCTGCATGCAATTTTTATAGATGCATTTGTGAGGAAAAGGGCTTCTAAATTTTAGCCACGCATGCTTATGTCCACAGTGAACTTTACTTTTCACTACATGTTAATAAAAATAATATCCTCAATTTTTGGACCTAGTAATATAGAATAAATGTTCTAATTTTTTTAAAGATCAAGTTTAAAAGTGATAGTGAGAGGAAATGTTGAAACTGGACATTTTACTTTATGATATTTAACTCCAGGCAAAAGTGATGACCGCTTTTTCAGATTATGATGTTTTCCCTAGCTCTCTATTTATATTTTAAGAACATTTCTTTTTATTTTTCCATATTTGCTGTTGTTGTTCAGTGGCTAAGTCGTGTCCAACTCTTTGTGACCCCATAGACTGCAACATGCCAGGTTCCTCTGTCTTCCACTATCTTCTGGAGTTTGCTCAAATTCATGTCCACGGAGTTGGTGATGTATCTAACCATCTCATCCTCTGCCAGCACCTTCTCCTCTTGCCCTTGATCTTTCCCAGCATCAAGGTCTTTTCCAATGAGTTGGCTCTTCGTATCAGGTGGCCAAAATATTGGAGTTCCAGCTTCAGGGACAGTTTTTCCAATGAGTATTCAAGGTTGGTTTCCTTTAGGATTGATTGATCGGATCTCCTTGCTGTCCAGGGGACTCTCAAAAATCTTCTCCAGTGCCACAATTAAAAAGCATCAGTTCTTTGCTACTCTGCCTTCTTTATGGTCTAACTCTCATATTCATACATAGCTACTGCAAAAATCATAGCTTTGACTGCATGGATCTTTGTCAGCAAAGATCTACTTTTTAACATGTTGTATAGGTTTGTCATAATTTTCCTTCCAAAGGAGTTTGCATCTTTTAATTTCATGGCTGCAGTCACCTTCTGCAGTGATTTTGAGAGCCCAAGAATTAAGATCTGTCACTGCTTCTACTTCTCCCCTTCTATTTGCTATGAAGTGATAAGATCAGATCTAAGAGCATGAAATTTAATGTCCTAATATTTATCTACTTTTTCCAAGTTTCATTTTTCTTATACCAGTGATGTCTGCATACATAATAGTTTTCTACTTACCCTTCTTAAGAATGCATGTATCTATAGGAAAAGGTAACCTTTTTTTTTTTAATTGCTTGTTTGCATATAATTCCTGAGAATGGGGCTGTCTTCTTCCTCCTGTGATAGAAATAATGGTAAAAGTCACTTCCTTGAAATTCTTGGTAGCTCATCTACCTAAGAAAGTGGGGATTAGGTGGAAGATCTCTCTTCTTCCCTTTCTGAAGGCAGATTACACTGACAGGCGTTGCCAGAATGGGTTTTTCCTCACTTCCCTATTCAGAACTGGAGAAATCCCTCATTTGAATATTAATATCCTCATATACCTCAGTCACCTTTGATGAGGAAAAAGGATGGTAACAGTGAAGGAATATTATTGGATAAAGAAATATTAACAAGAAATACAAAAAAATTATTGGCATTGGGAAATAAAATATACAAAATAAAATATGCAAATGAGTATACTTAAATAATTTAGACTTCTTTCCTTAGATGTCTTAAAAAGAAAAAAAAAATCCACTCATTTGACATAATTTAAAGTGCCTTGGTGGCAGAACCTGGAGCTTATTGTTCTTCAGAAACCAATTGTCTGTTAAGGTCTCAAGGACATTAGTTGTTTTTTTTTTCTTTTTTACTTCAGTATGAATTGTACCACCTAGAATTGTAGAGTGCATAACACTCAAAACTTTACTTGCTAGTGATATAGACTAGCACTGATCTTGACCCTTAGAATGAACTTGGTAGATGTTCTGATGAATTAAAGGCTTTTAGATTTATGTCAATACTCATAAAGTTATGTAATATATTATAAGTTTTTAGTCCTAGATGTAGGAACTAGACTAATTTTATTTAATCAATTGTGCTTGGTAAATGCCAGCATGTAATTAATCTCACAATTGCTTTCTTTAATCCTTAATTTGACACAAAATCTGGTAATTATCCTTAAGTTAGAACATAGTAGAGTGATGAGATCATGAAATTCAATGTCTACAAGATAAATTTGAGTTCAAATACAGACTTTCTCACTTGTTGCTTGTTGGGTACAATTATTAAAACCAAAATGAACTTTAAATTTTCAATTGACACCAATCAAATATATTCTCTTCTTCCTCATGAAAGACAGCTTCATTTGGTTAGCCAAGGATTTGGGGTTTATGGATATGGACATGCATTTTTTTTCTTTTCTTCTTATTGTTAATAAAAATGAATTTTCAGAACAATACATAATGAATGTCTCAGCAACTAAGTTATAATCTTGAGTGCTACAGGTGTGCTAACTATCTTTGCTGCCAAAGGGAAAAGTCCTGTTTGACACTGTGGTTTTTGCTTATAATACTGAATTTATCTTGACCCCAGAGAAGGAAATAATAAAGCCTACTACTTGATGTCCAGTTTTCTTCTTCCATTTGTGCAAACCCACTCCATCCCCAACACACACACCACACATACACACACACCACACATACACACACACACAAAGGGTAAACCTTGTTCACCATAACATTAGAAGGACTTGAGTGGAAGACCTTTCTCCTCTTATTGCAAGGTGGGAAAGAAGCAACTGGAGACACACGTTGGTTCTGTCTTTTCTTTAGTATACACTTAGGAAAGGTGAGTGAGCAGCTGCCTCTACTGCCCATACTTTTTCCTGTGATTTACATTTCTTGAAACAACAAAAACTCTCTTAGGGAAGTGTGTCTTTTAGCCCAAGTCCTCATAAGCTGCCTCAGCAAAAAGGAAAATGATATTTTCTATTAACATATAACTTGTACTTTAATATCCCAACATTTATCCCATTATTTCTCCCTCCCCAACCTCTGTGGCTTTGGAGATACACACCTCATATATGAACCTGATCCATTCTCAGCCTGATAAAGTGTGTTGGTTGGGCAGGAGTACCTATTGAGCGTATTGTTTGGTATAAGTTTTTAAAAATGAATATTTACTTGTTTGTATCTTAAATTAAATAGTACCTTTGTGTATATCAATGGATCAAAATTTTTTATTAAAAAATCTTTGGAAATTATAATTTTATAGCTAAATTCTTAGAAGAGTTTTGCCTTCTTTTAAATTCTTATCATCTAGATTTTTACTAGAAATTGTTTTTAAATAAATTACCATTATTTGCTTCTTTAAAATAAGTTATATAGTTAATACTTTTGAGAATTTTTACTTTCATAGCTGGATGAGGCAAACATATATCAAAGAGTAACTAGTCTTTTTTTTTTTGGCTGGGCCATGTGACTTGCAGGATCTTAATTTCCTGATCAAGGACTGAAACTGGGCCCCCAGCAGTGAAAGCCCAGAATCCTAACCACTGAATTTCCAGGGAAATCCCAACAGAGACTAGTCTAAAATGTTATCTTATGACTATTTGAAATACAAAACAAATTACTGCTTTTACTTTATTTGCATGAAATAAAATGTATTTTTTTCTTTTGCAAGGTATAATAATGATATTTTCATTTTTCTTTAATAAAATTAAGTTGATATTATACACTGTAGTTCTTGAAATTTCTAAAATTTATATTAACTTGAGATGAGTAACATCTTTAAAGTTATTGCATGTTTTTAAAGAAACAAAAATTTGAGTCTAGGATTAAATTTACGTCATCTGACTATGTGTGCTAGTCACTTAGTTGTGTCAGACTTTTTATGAACCCATAGACTGTAGCCCACCAGACAGTAATTCAGTTGACATAGTTGGCTGAACACATACCAAATCAAGTTTCCAAATTATTTTTTGTTTTTCTCTAATGCATTAAAAACTATCAAAATGATAAATGTTTCAAGGTATTGCTATGAAATATGTAATCAACACTTTTAAAATCAATATGTAAAGGCTCAGCGAGACATTGACTTGCTTTTAAATCCTCCACCAGGCCATTAAATTGTCTTGTTTTGCAATTCATCCTATGAGTTTCAGGCTCTTTGTGCTCTGTAATATAATCACATATGAAATATATCTATGCTAGTAGAGGATTTCTAGAGGAGATAATATAACCTTCTTGAGGAAGTTTCTAGAAATGCCATCAATTTGTATTCAGTCCATTAATGTTTACCAGATTCTTACTGTCTGTGAGTCACTTAATATAAAAAGATTTATTCTCAACCACATGGCTTTTGCAAAGGTCAGCCTTTTCAGCAGATGAAATAGTAAGAGCCTTTCCAGCCATATTCTCCACTGTGTCAAAATATGTCAGAGAAAAAAACAAAAAAATGCACAGCAAGTCCTTGACTAGCTACCAGTATTTTTATTTTATATTTTCTAGAACCATGTATTATTATTGTTACTTTTTTTTGTCACTAAGCTCATACATACTGACATAAAGGACAATGTTGTGAAAGTAAAATAAATTTTAAAATTCTTACTGAATATTACTATTTGATGCTTTTGAACTGTGGTGTTGGAGAAGACTCTTGAGAGTCCCTTGGACTGCAAGGAGATCCAACCAGTCCCTG
>SJYT01049878.1:771405-884892 GCA_006410635.1 Cephalophus harveyi | reverse complement strand
AGAATTGTACAATGAAATGTTTTAATTCAATTTATCATAAGTTTTGGTAACTTTTGGAATATTTGTGTTTTTGCCAATATCTGGTTATTATGGCTCATACATAGAAGGTAAACTAATATCAGTGTCTTTTAATATTTCCTGAATTGAATTTAAATTTTGCATGTGTTCAATATTCTAAAGTAGCATTATGACTCCTAAAAATACTGAGAGTATTCATCAAAAAAAGGTAATCAAATTTAACTTACCTTTAAATTCCCAAAAGCTTCAAATGAATATCCTGAAGTTACAAGTCAGAGCCACAAAATCATTAAAAGAATGATACTCTTGAGTGGTGTATAATTTACTCTGTTTAAAAGAAATTAGTTGGTGAAAACTCACAAAATGCTGAAAAAAATGGCTGTTTTCCCTAGACATCTTTTGCTTACTCCTTTGAAAAATGTCCCTTGAAATGTAACTATCTCTGGAGGATAATTATATGACCTAGAAATAATTTAGCATCCTTCGCACTGATAAAAGCCAACGCTAGACCACATTAGCCTGAACAAAACTATTCACTCTCAAGCCCATTACAGAATTAAAATGATGAAATATTGTACCAAAGGATATGATGTACCAGAGGATACTAAGGATATGCCTTAATCATAAAAAATTAATATTAAACTTATGATAAATGAATACATTGTTCTTTTAAAAGTGATACTTTGATATTTAGCAGAACTTGACCTTAAAATGACACATTTTATTAGCTCTTTTTTAAATAGATGAAAGCTAAAATACTTTAATGTTAGGAAAACTATTTGTGGGGCTCTTCAAAGCACAGCCTTGGGAAGCTGAAGAGAGGCATTTAGCGCACTTCTTCCATGAACCACCTGTATGACCCTGAGCTGCTTACCTCATATTTAGTTTTCATATGACCATTGGTAGCTTATCTCTGCAATAAATAATTCCATTATATGACTTTCAACTGTTTTTTGCTCTTTGTTTGCTGTATACCTAGAAATGAGGCTATGTTCCTTTCCCACACTCTGTCTTATAAATAATCTTAGTCTATATTACAATTGGGCTTATATTACTAATGGGTTTCCTTGGTGGCTCAGATGGTAAAGAATTCTGGATCAGGAAGATTACCTGGAGAAGGGAATGGCTACCCACTTCAGTATTCTTGCCTGGAGAATTCCATGGACAGAGGAGCCTGGAGGGCTACAGTCCATGGGGTTGCAAAGCATCAGACATGACTGAATGTCTTTCACTCACTTATAGTACAAGTATTGAATTTAATTAGCTAAAACAACATGCAACAACATCACAGCATGGCTATGAAGAAGATTAATATTTACTGAACATTTACAGGCATTGTAATTTCTGTAACATACATTTGCACTTGACCTTGATAATAATAGCTTTGAAATTCATATAACCATAACAAATTTTCAGTGTTTGTGCAGCTTGCCCAACTACACAAAATTTTAAATGTTGAAATCAAGTTTCAAATGTTGGGAAATAACACACTAATGATGGAAGCATTTACCTTTGTACTGGAAAGGCCACTGTTATAAAAATTTTTTAACTTACCACCCATGTAGCTTTGGGCAAGTGAATTTGTTTTTGTTTCTTTGAGCATAAAAATTCTTCATTTTAGTAGATAGTATCCAATTCATAAAACCATTGTCCTTGTGTCATTTTCATTGTCATGTCATAAATGAAATAATTTAACGTGTATAAAGATGAAACATGCTGTCTGGCACGTAAAAGTTACTCAAAATAGTTAACTATTACCAGGATTATTATCATATTGCTGCCACTCACACCATCATAATCTCAAAGTTCATGCTCTTTATTAACATCAACACTGCCTCAAATCAGCAGAAAAATACATTCTCTTTACCCTAAAGAACAATTCAAGCTGCTGTTAGTTCCACACACAAAGAGATAGTAGGTCTAAGTTTTATATTTGATCTCTGCTTCATAATCAGCCTTGAGAAAGTTATTAACCCTATAAGTGCTTGGCAATTTTAGCTTTTGACTGGAGATAATTTCACTTCATCTTATACAGATGTTCCAAAGTTAAATAATATGTTATATTTTATATATTTTTTATATCTTCTTTTATATATACAGTAATTAACTGTATATAATCAGGAAATGCCATTAGCCACTTTTTTTATTTTCAGGGTCTTTTAACATAAGAATTTTATGGTAAAGAGTTAACAATACTCTTCTCCATCTGGGATCCCTGGGGCTTAATAAAATCCAGGAAACAGCTTTCCAGTGCCATAGCAATGAAGGAATTGATGAGTTCACCATCTAGCTCTTAAAAGCATAAACAACCCCACATTATAAGGTCTTGCTGGCCAGCCTAAACAAAATATATATTAGAAATAAGATAACAAACATGAACTTTTACTAAAAATATAACTGTATATAGGTGCATTTACATATATTTTTTTTAAAGCTTTATTTTGTTTTGTTCTTTAATGACTTGGTTTTCCTTTTACCCTCACACTGTGTAATTTTACCTGAAGTTTTAAATAAGGAATTGAGAAATAGACAATATCCCACATTTTCAAGGCCAAAGTGATCCAAATTTGACTGAATCAGACCGAAAGAAATTTAGCTGGGCAATGGCATGTCACTCATTGCCAAACCTTTCCCAAAGAATAAATTTCTCTTCTCTCGGAAAGTTAATGTTATCTTTTTCCTCTCTAAAATCTCTCAGGATGTGGTGAGATGACATGAATGGAAATGAGATATGTACATTATAAAGCTTAATAAAGAAGTCCTTCAATTCTTCAAGGAAGTTGATGACCACCTGTTTTAACTCACTTAAGTATCTTAGATTGTAACATTTTTAGATTCTTCCTGGCTACCAGTCCTTTGGTAGCCATGGATCCATGAGAGTATTGAAACAGAGCAGGACCCTATGGTCCTTGTTCCTCCATGTCCTCTATCTGCCTTTTGTCTGTGGAAAACTTTTTAGCCAAAGAACAAGTTTAATTAGAGAAGTGAGAAAATGTAGAAACTACATTAAATGTAGAAACTAAGGAAAATAACCCAACAAGACTAAATAATAATAGTTTAGACATTAAGCATAGCCAAGAACTTTTAACTACTCCTCAATAGCTATAGATAATATTCTGAACCATTTCCTGTAAGCTGTTTTGCAGACACAGAAGCCCCCACCACATGGAGGAAGATGATTATATGATGACCAAATTGAAACCATGACATAAGCTGATCCACTTAACATGATTCTGAGAACTTGCTTCATAGAAATGGGAACAAACCCTGAAGCTAAAGGTTAACTATACTTAAAATAACCAAGATGATGCTGATCAGACCGCTACATTAATTATCAAGATGACTGTAAGAGCTGACTGTGTTGTTCTGTTCCCTCCTCCATCTGTACAAACCTGTAGTGAAGTTGCTCTGTTGTGTCTGACTCTTTGTGACCCCGTGGACTGTAGCCTACCAGGCTCCTCTGTCCATGGGATTTTCCAGGCAAGAGTACACTGGAGTGGGTTGCCATTTAAACTCCCCTTTAAAACCTCCTGCCCCCTGAGTAGCAACCAGGAGTTGATTCTCAGACAGAAGTCCACCTTCTCCCCCTGTTGTTGGCCTCCAGACTAAAGCAACATTTTCTGCCCTACCAACAGTTGTCCCTGGAGTATTGCCTTTAAAGAAACAAGAAGTAGGACCCGGTTTGGTAACAGTATTCTAAAAAATTTTAAAGGCTTTTGAAAACTACTTTCTATCACCTTTTGAAAACACTTTCAAAGACTCTTTCATGACTATTTGCATCATGTTTCAGACCACAGAGGAAGTTGTTTTAGATGCCATGAATAAAGATATGAATTTGCTAACATTCCAAGAAGAACAAAGAATCAAAATGATATTGAAGAATATTCTCTTGATGTGCTGGGCCATCATGGAATACTAAGTGAGTCATATGACCCAAAATGAACTGGCTTTTTTTTTCAATCACATGAAAATTTCTTTAGTATATCTGAAAATCTAAATAACATGATAGTATACGGCTTCAACAATATTAACCTCATTTTAAGTTGGGTATGTGGTAATATTAAAGTCCATTATAGTTTTGTGCACATTGATAGCTAACAAATCTATATGTCATTAAAAATAACACAATTTTGAAAAATTTTCAGAACACTGGCCTATAAATTTAAAATATATAAACTTTCCTGTATCTGAGGGAAATACTTAAATTAGAGAAACAGTAATAGTGAAACATTTATCCATTGGGAGAAAAAAAAAACTATTGACTGGTCACAGGCATTAACCTAAATAGATGAACCTGACTTAATAGAATTTTATTTAATTTAAAGTATTTTAAACAGAAATACATATCACTAAAATAGAATAGAAAGCTCATAGGTAAACCTAGACACCTGTGGTCACCTAATCTATGACTAAGGAGGCAAGAATATACAATGGAGAAAAGACAGATACTTCAGTAAGTGGTGCTGGAAAAACTGGAAGGCTCTATGTAAACAAATGAATTAGAACATGCTCTGACACCAAACACAAAAATAAACTCAAAATAGATTAAATACTGGACCCTATAAAACTCAACAAGAGAATATAGGAAGAACATTCTTCAACATAAATTGCAGCAGGACTTTTTTTTGACCCACCTCTTAGAATAATGAAAATAAAAATAAACAAATGGGACCTAATTAAACTTAAAAGTTTTTGCACAGACAAGGGAACCATAAGGAGGGAAAAGAGACAACCATCAATATGAGGGAAAACCTTTGCAAATGAAGCAGCTGACATGGGATTAATCTCTAAAGTATAGAAATAGCTTAATCAGCGCAAAATCAGAAAAACAAACAACCCGATAAAAAATGGGTATTCTCCAAAGAAGACACTCAGAAGGCCAAGAATCACATGGAAATATGCTGAGCATCATCAACTGTTAGAAAAATGCAAATCAAAACTACAGTGAGGTATCACCTCACGCCAGTCAGAACGGCCATCATCAAAAAATCTGCAAACAATAAATGCTGGAGAGGATGTAGAGAAAAAGGAACCCTCTGACACTGTTGGTGGGAATGCAAATTGATACAGCCATTATGGAGAACTTAATGGAGGTTTTTGAAAAAAAGCTAAAATTAAAACTATGACACAGTGATCCTACTACTGGGTGTATACTCTGAGAAAATTATCATTCAAAAAGACACATCCACCCCATTGTTTACTGCAGCACTATTTATGAAAGACAGGACTTGGGAGCAACCTAAAACTTCATCATAGATGACTGAATAAAGAAAATGTTACACATACATACAAGGTGATATTTGTCGCTGTTGTTCAGTCGCCCAGTAGCATCTGGCAGTTTGCGACCCCATGGACTGCAGCATGCCAGGCCTCCCTGTTCCTCATCATCTTCTGGAGTTTGCCTAAGTTCATGTTCATTGCATCAGTGATTCCATACAGCCTTCTCATCCTCTGATGTCCTCTTCTTCTTCTGCCCTCAATCTTTCCCAACATCAGGGACTTTTCCTATGAATCATGTGTTATTATCAGATGACCAACATACTGGAGCTTCAGCTTCGGTGAATATTTAGGGTTGATCTCCCTTAAGATTGACTGATTTGATTTCCTTGCAGTCCAAAGAACTTTAAGGAGTCTTCTCCAGCAGCACAGTTTGAAGGCATCAATTCTTTGGCATTCTGCCTTCTTTAAGGTCCAACTTTCACAACTGTACATGACCACTGGAAACATCATAGTCTTGACTATATAGAACTTTGTTATCAGAGTAATGTCTCTGCTTTTCAACATGCTGTCTAGGTTTACCATCATTTGCCTGCCAAGAAACAATCGTCTTCTGATTTCATGGCTGCAGTCACCATATGTAGTGATTTTGGAGATCAAGAAGAGGAAATCTTACTGCTTTCACCTTTCCCCTTCTATTTGCTATGCAGTAATAGGACGAGATGCCTAAATCCTAGTTTTTAAAAGTCTTAGTTAGCTCTTTCATTCTCCTCCTTCACCTTCATCAAGAGGCTCTTTAGTTCCTCTTTGCTTTCTGCCTTTAAAATGGTATCATCTGCATATGTGCGGTTGTTGATGTTTCTCCTGCTTATCTTGATTCCAGCTTGTAATTTCCAGCCTGGCATTTCTCATGATGTGCCTAGCATATGGGTTAAACAAACAGGGTGACAGCAGACAGCTCTGTCATATTCCTTTCTTGAGCTTGAACCAATCAGCTGTTCCATACATGGCTCTTACTGTTGCTTCTTGACCCACAAACAGGTTTCTCAGGAGACAGGTAAGATACTCTGGTATTCCCATCTGTCTAAGAGCTTTACACAGTTTGTCATGACCCACGCATTTAAAGGTTTTAGCATAATCAATGAAACAGAGATAGATGTTTTTCTGAAATTCCTTTGCTTTCTCTATAATCCAGTGAATGTTGGCAATTTGATCTCTAGTTCCTCTTTCTTTTCTAAACCCAGCTTGGACATCTCGACGTTCTTGGTTTGCATAATGTTGAAGCTTAGCATAAAAGATTTTAAGCATGACCTTACTAGCATGGGAGATGAGTGCAACTGTCAATGGTTAAAGCATTCTTTAGTATTACCCTTCTTGGGGATTGGGGTGACAATTGACCATTTCCAGCCCTGTGGCCACTGCTGGGTCTTTCAGACTTGCTGACATAATGAATGTAAAACGCTGATGGCATCCTCCTTTAGGAATGTGAATAGTTCTGCTGGAATTCCATTGCATCCACTGGCTATTAACAGCAGTGTTTCTTAAGGCCCACTTGACTTAGCACTCCAGAATGGCTGGCTCTGGGTGATTACCACACCATTGTAGTAATCTGGTTCATTAAGACCTTTTTTACACAGCTCTTCTATGTGTTTTTTCCATCTCTTCTTGATCTCTTCAGTGTCTACTAGGTCCATTTGTATCCTTTACTGTGCCCATCTTAGGTCCATTTAGTCAAAGCAATGGTTTTTCCTATAGTCATGTATGGATGTGAGAGTTGAACTATAAAGAAAGCTGAGCACTGAAAAATTGATGCCTTATTTTCACAGCATAATTTCTTTTCTTATTGTCACCATGAGACGTCTGCTTAACCAATCCAAGAATTGTTTTGTTAATTGAAGTGCATTTGATTCACAATATTGTGTTAGTTACAGGTGTACAGGAAAGTAATTTAATTATATACATATTTTTTCAGATTTTTCCATTTTAGATTATTACAAGATATTGAATATAGTTTCCTGTGCTGTAGAGCAAATCCTTGTTGCTTATCTAATTTATGTTTTGTAGCTTTTATCTATTAGCCTTATCTTGAAATTGCACTCCTTCTCAGATGGGACTTGAAACCAGCCAGAATTTATATTGGCACTTGAACTCATGATACCTTAATTAGAAGAGGTCTCATAGTCATTGTCTTTTAATTGAAACTACTCACCTAGTGTCAGAACTGGATGAAACTCAGGTTCTTTTGTTTCACCACAGGGGGAAAAAAAACAGCAAGAAGCAAAGTGGCAGGCAAAGAGTGAATTTATCAGCATCCAGGACACTTGTGAGACAAACTAGCCAGCAGATGAGAAGGCTCTGCCCCTAGGTCTGAGAGTACGCTGTTTTTATAAACAAGTGAGGAGAGGAGAAGACCATCTCCTTTCTTACATTTGTACAGACACCCAGGCTTACATCATTAACTTCTCATTTGACCCTATATTAAATGAGACTGTCATGGCACTATTTATAATGTATATTAGCAGAAGGGTGGTAATATATACTGAAATATGACATTTCATCTCAGGTCCCCTTTCACCTATATTCCTATCTTGTCTACAATCAGAAATGCTATTCTTCAAGGACTATTAATTCCCTGACTTCATGTAACAAGATTCAGACTCCTGTCTATTTTTCTGTGTTTTAACTAACAGGATTTGTGGTTTGAGTGTTTCTGGTGCTTGATTGCACCTGGACTTCCTTCAAGGTAGACTAGATTGCTGCTAGGTTGAAAGTGAAAGTGTTAGTCACTCAGGCATGTCTGACTATTTGAGATTCCATGGATGATAGCCCTCCAGTCTCCTCTGTCCATGGGATTCTCCAGACTAGAATACTGGAGTGGGTTGCCATGTCCTTCTCCAGAGGATCTTCCTAACCCAGGAAGGTCGAACCCACCTCTCCTACTTTGGCAGGCAAATTTTTTTACCATCTGAGCCATTAGGAAGCCTGTTGCCAGGTTATGGATTCTTTTCTTGAGTGACCAACAGTCTTGACAATGCCCTTAAAATGCCCTTTGTCTTTAATCCACCGGTGGGATTTCTAAACTGACTAATTATCCTACTCTATTCCTATGAATAGGCTTCTCTTGTGGGTCAGATGGTAAAGAATTCCTATTAATACTATTAATTTATCCTTCCTCCCTTTCCCTGTCTCCTCTGGTATAGATTACACTCCATTTAAAGTTATTACAAAACAATGGCTATATTTCCCAGAACTGTGCCATGTGTAATGAGAACAAACTAGTGGTTACAGTAAGGATAGGGAGGAGGGGAAGGGCAAGATAGAATTGTGGGTTTGAGATACAAAGTTCTAGTTTGGAGAAGGCAATGGCATCCCACTCCAGTACTCTTGCCTGGAAAATCCCACGGACGGAGGAGCCTGGTAGGCTGCAGTCCATGGGGTCGCGAAGAGTCAGACTCAACTGAGAGACTTCACTTTCACTTTTCACTTCCATGCATTGGAGAAGGAAATGGCAACCCACTCCAGTGTTCTTGCCTGGAGAATCCCAGGGACGGGGAAGCCTGGTAGGCTGCTGTCTATGGGGTCGCACAGAGTGGGACATGACTGAAGCAACTTAGCAGCAGTAGTATGAAATAGATAAGCAAAAAGAATGATTTATAATGTGCTTCCCTTTTGACTCAGCTGGTAAAGAATAAGCCTGCAATGCAGGAGACCTGGATTCGATCCCTGGGTTGGGAAGATCCCCTGGAAAAGGGAAAGGCTACCCACTCCAGTATCCTGGCCTGGAGTCCATGGTGTCACAAAGAGTCAGACACAACTGAATGACTTTCACTTTCACTTTTTTTTCAGATAAATATGATATTTTCACCATGGCCCAAGAGTCACAAATGGTTCTGAAATTTTGGGCCTAACAGTGAGAGACTCAGAGGCCTTAATACAAGTGCTGTTTGATATTTTCAGCATTTTCTTATCAAGAAAATGAATGAGCACGTTTTAGGGATGGCAAGGGGTTATGAATAAAACTAGATAGCTCTTGAACTCTTGATAAGTCAGTTGTTCCTGTCAAATATCAAATAGATGCCAATAGTTCTGATTACAAATGACTACAAAAAGGTGAAAGTGAAGTCATTTAGTCATGTCTGACTTTTTGCGACCCCATGGATTATAGCCTACCAGGCTTCTCCATCCATGAGATTCTCAGGCAAGAATACCGGAGCGGGTTGCCATTTCTTTCTCCAGGAGATCTTCCCAACTCAGGGATCGAACCTAGGTCTCCTGCATCACAGGCAGATGCTTTTCCATCTGAGCCAGAAGGGAAGTTCTCACCAGGGAAGCTCAGCTACAAAAAGGTAGCTGATATTAATCTTGGTAAATATTAATTGACCTTCACTTTGTCAACAGAGGCCCATCTATTCAAAGCTATGGCTTTTCCAGTAGTTATATATGGATGTGAGAGTTGGACTATAAAGAAAGCTGAGCGCCGAGGAATTGATGCTTTTGAACTGTGGTGTTGGAGATAAAAAAAAAAAAAAATGTCAGAGTCTCAGCCTGTTTAAAGCCTGGAGAAGTGCGGCAGTCCAAAAGTAACATAAACAAGGACTAGCCCTGCATTATTGTTAAGTAATGAAAGATTTCAAATTGCTTGGTTTGTTTACTAAAACTTGCTAATATAATTGCTTCTTATAGACCTTTTCCTAAAATCATTGCTAAGTTGAAGACCAGCTTGATATTTTTCCTATGGATAGTTGTNGTCTCAGCCTGTTTAAAGCCTGGAGAAGTGCGGCAGTCCAAAAGTAACATAAACAAGGACTAGCCCTGCATTATTGTTAAGTAATGAAAGATTTCAAATTGCTTGGTTTGTTTACTAAAACTTGCTAATATAATTGCTTCTTATAGACCTTTTCCTAAAATCATTGCTAAGTTGAAGACCAGCTTGATATTTTTCCTATGGATAGTTGTTCTAAAATATGTACAATAAATCTTTCCCTTTATGGATAACTTTGGTCTTAATATTTAGAGATTTGGACAAAAGTACTTGATAATTCCCTGGTGGTTCAGTCAGGGAACCACCTGACTGAACCACCTGACTGAACCACCTAAAGAATCTGCCTGCAATGCAGGATATCTGGCTTCAGTCCCTGGATTGGGAAGATCTCCTGGAGAAGGAAATGGTAACCCACTCCAGTATTCTTGCCTGGGAAATCCCATGGACAGAGGAGCCTGGCAGGCTACAGTCCATGGGGTCACAAGAATCGCACATGTCTGAGCAAGTTAACCATCACTTGATAATTCAGTTGAAATTAACATTCAATAGTTTCACGAGTTGATAGAAATGAAAAAAATAACATTTTCATTGGTAAGAATAAGGAATTTATTTTTTAAACTCTTGCTAATAATAGATATATACATATGTACCTAGGTAGATATTTATTCATTCATCTAATATTCATGATTATATACTGTACCCAAGTTTCAGTTCTATGGACTTTGCATTATTCTATGAATAAAACAAAGTCCCTACCTTCATGGAGTTTGATTGTATTTGGATTGTAATTGTATTTGTATTCTCCAACTCCTTGCACCCCTTTGAACTATAGCCCACCAGGCTTCTCTTTCCATAGGATTTTTCAGGAAAGAATTCTGGAGAGGGTTCTCATTCCCTTCTCCAGAGAATCTCTTCCTGACCTAGAGATCAAACCCCATCTCCTGTGGTTTCTGTATGGAAGGCAGATTCTTTACTCGCTGATCCTTTGGGGAAGCCCAGTGTCGAATTAAATAAGCAGTCATGAGTTCATATTGACATGAATGAATAAATGAGGGGGAAATTACTTTATTATAATGTAGTGCCATTCAACAAGCTAAGAATGATAGAAATAGAAACTATTGACAGAATTTGCAATTAATTTAGTGGTGAAGGATTAAGGCTAAATGATCAATGGATGCTAAATGCAAAAGAATGAATTATTAATACCACAAAGTGCTAATCAGTTGCAAAGACAGAAAAGGTGATGTTATGGTAGAGAAACAGGGCAGACACCAATTTTTAAAAATGATCAATTTTGATAGTGACAGTGTGGAAGAGACTGGGCATTACATGCCCTCTGATGTGATGTGCTGAGAGATCCACAGTTTTTCTGTATGTCCTGAGTGTTGAGATGGGCAAGATTGGGAGATATTAAATATGCAGAGCAACTGTTGAGACTGAAGGAAATCTCCAAGTCTGACAATAAAATGGAGTATGTTATCCCAGACCGGATCTATAACAAGAAGGTAAGAACTAAAAATCCTGTGATGAAAAATTTTGGATGTATGTGAATGTACCATATGAGTTGAATAATAGCACTGTGTCAATATTGAATTTGGATAGTGTGGTTATACAAGAAAGTGCCCTTATTTTTAAGAAATAGACACAGGCATATTGAAGGATGATTATGTCTACAACTTGATCTCAGATGGTTCAGAAAAAAATGATAATAAATGAGCATGTATGTGTGTGTATGTACTAATGTGTGTTTTTGTTCAGTTGCTAAGTCATGTCCAACTCTTTGCAACCCATGGACTGCAGTATTCCAGGCTTCCCTGTCCTTTGACTACCTCCTGGAGTTGGCTCAAACTCATGTCCATTGAGCCAGTGATGCCATCCAACCATTTCAACTCTGTCCTCCCCTTCTCCTGCTGCCCTCAATCTTTCCCAGCATCAGGGGCTTTTCCAATGAGTCAGCTCTTCACATCAGGTATCCAAAGTATTGGAGCGTCAGCTTCAGCATCAGTCCTTCCAATGACTATTCAGGGCTGATTCCTTTAGTATTTGATTTCCTTGCTGTCCAAGGGACTCTCAAGAGTCTTCTCCAACACCAGTTCAAAACCATCGATTCTTTGGCGCTCAGTCTTCTTTATGGTTCAACTCTAACATTTGTACAAACTACTGGAAAAAGCATAGCTTTGACTATCTGGACTTTTGTTGGCAAAGCGATGTCTCTCCTTTTTAATATGCTGTCTATGTTTATCATAGCTTTCCTTCCTAGGAGTAAGTTTCTTTTAATTTCATGGCTGCATTCACCATCTGCAGTGATTTTGGAGCCCAAGAAAAGAAAATGTCACTGTTTCCACTTTTTCCCCTTCTATTTGCAATGATACATACATATCTGTGTGTATGTATGCATTAACGATTGTTCCCTCCAGAAACTGAGATTCTAATTGCCACCCCAACCCAACAAATTCTTAAAAAGTTTCAAGATTCTTCAATTTTTGTAAAATTTATAGAAATGTTACACTAAATATAGCTTTGATTCTGAAAAATCAAAATTATTAAACAAGGGGCTAGGAAACTCCTAGTCTTTTCTCCAAAGAATAAAAAAACATATATCAATTGACCTAGAGTTTAGAAATTAATGATGTTGTATTCTACTGGAGACCCATACTGATTTTTTCATAATCTTGTGTGTTTTCTGATTCAGAGAAAGGATGCATTGACTGTTAAAAACACTATAGGAAAAAGATGATCAATACAATATAGAAAAATAGAAGACGTAAGTCAAAACAACATTGTTTACATAAAAAACAATTTTCTTTTGCTTTTGCTTTTGTTTTATTTTATTGGTATAGCTCACATTCATTAAAACTTTAGTTTACAGATCTTACTTTGATTACATTGTGTATAGGATAGAAGGAACCCTAAAGCATAACTATTTTAAATTAGCTAAAAATATTCAAACATAAATCATACCTGTCTCTTATACACATCTAACTTAAAAGTTTTTGCACAGACAAGGGAACCATAAGGAGGGAAAAGAGACAACCATCAATATGAGGGAAAACCTTTGCAAATGAAGCAGCTGACATGGGATTAATCTCTAAAGTATAGAAATAGCTTAATCAGCGCAAAATCAGAAAAACAAACAACCCGATAAAAAATGGGTATTCTCCAAAGAAGACACTCAGAAGGCCAAGAATCACATGGAAATATGCTGAGCATCATCAACTGTTAGAAAAATGCAAATCAAAACTACAGTGAGGTATCACCTCACGCCAGTCAGAACGGCCATCATCAAAAAATCTGCAAACAATAAATGCTGGAGAGGATGTAGAGAAAAAGGAACCCTCTGACACTGTTGGTGGGAATGCAAATTGATACAGCCATTATGGAGAACTTAATGGAGGTTTTTGAAAAAAAGCTAAAATTAAAACTATGACACAGTGATCCTACTACTGGGTGTATACTCTGAGAAAATTATCATTCAAAAAGACACATCCACCCCATTGTTTACTGCAGCACTATTTATGAAAGACAGGACTTGGGAGCAACCTAAAACTTCATCATAGATGACTGAATAAAGAAAATGTTACACATACATACAAGGTGATATTTGTCGCTGTTGTTCAGTCGCCCAGTAGCATCTGGCAGTTTGCGACCCCATGGACTGCAGCATGCCAGGCCTCCCTGTTCCTCATCATCTTCTGGAGTTTGCCTAAGTTCATGTTCATTGCATCAGTGATTCCATACAGCCTTCTCATCCTCTGATGTCCTCTTCTTCTTCTGCCCTCAATCTTTCCCAACATCAGGGACTTTTCCTATGAATCATGTGTTATTATCAGATGACCAACATACTGGAGCTTCAGCTTCAGTGAATATTTAGGGTTGATCTCCCTTAAGATTGACTGATTTGATTTCCTTGCAGTCCAAAGAACTTTAAGGAGTCTTCTCCAGCAGCACAGTTTGAAGGCATCAATTCTTTGGCATTCTGCCTTCTTTAAGGTCCAACTTTCACAACTGTACATGACCACTGGAAACATCATAGTCTTGACTATATAGAACTTTGTTATCAGAGTAATGTCTCTGCTTTTCAACATGCTGTCTAGGTTTACCATCATTTGCCTGCCAAGAAACAATCGTCTTCTGATTTCATGGCTGCAGTCACCATATGTAGTGATTTTGGAGATCAAGAAGAGGAAATCTTACTGCTTTCACCTTTCCCCTTCTATTTGCTATGCAGTAATAGGACGAGATGCCTAAATCCTAGTTTTTAAAAGTCTTAGTTAGCTCTTTCATTCTCCTCCTTCACCTTCATCAAGAGGCTCTTTAGTTCCTCTTTGCTTTCTGCCTTTAAAATGGTATCATCTGCATATGTGCGGTTGTTGATGTTTCTCCTGCTTATCTTGATTCCAGCTTGTAATTTCCAGCCTGGCATTTCTCATGATGTGCCTAGCATATGGGTTAAACAAACAGGGTGACAGCAGACAGCTCTGTCATATTCCTTTCTTGAGCTTGAACCAATCAGCTGTTCCATACATGGCTCTTACTGTTGCTTCTTGACCCACAAACAGGTTTCTCAGGAGACAGGTAAGATACTCTGGTATTCCCATCTGTCTAAGAGCTTTACACAGTTTGTCATGACCCACGCATTTAAAGGTTTTAGCATAATCAATGAAACAGAGATAGATGTTTTTCTGAAATTCCTTTGCTTTCTCTATAATCCAGTGAATGTTGGCAATTTGATCTCTAGTTCCTCTTTCTTTTCTAAACCCAGCTTGGACATCTCGACGTTCTTGGTTTGCATAATGTTGAAGCTTAGCATAAAAGATTTTAAGCATGACCTTACTAGCATGGGAGATGAGTGCAACTGTCAATGGTTAAAGCATTCTTTAGTATTACCCTTCTTGGGGATTGGGGTGACAATTGACCATTTCCAGCCCTGTGGCCACTGCTGGGTCTTTCAGACTTGCTGACATAATGAATGTAAAACGCTGATTTCCAGTCCTGTGGCCACTGCTGACTTTTCCAGATTTGCTGGCATATTGAGTGCAGCACTTTCACAGCATCTGTCTCTTATACACATCTAGATGTGTATAAGAGACAGGTATACCAAATATACTAATAAATGGGAAAAAGTAGACACAAAGTTAAATAATTTGGAATATCTGATTATTTTTACTGAGGCTCTAACAACTTGAACAATTTGTGTGTACCTACATCATTCTCATAGGTTATAGCTTTGTGTAATATTTATAATAAAGAAAAAAGGAAAGAAAATATTAAAGAGATAATCACAGAAAAAAAATCTTTCTTACTCTTTCATACTAAGATCTCAATAATCATGTGAACCTGATCATGATCTTTTGTATAATTCATTCTCTACTAGTTTAAAATGAAGAAGGTGAGGAAAGATGAAACATCTGAGTTTAATCTCAGATGTTAAGAAAACCCTTCCTAGATCTCAGTTCGGAACTTCAGTGTAGACCCCTTCATTTGCTCCTCATAGTGCATGTCAAATTTCTCATTCAGGGCTACTGTAAAGTAATTCTTCCAGTCTCCTACAATTCCTATAACAGAAAAGAAAAGAAAGCAGTAAACACTATGTCTTCCAGTCAGAATAGTGAAATTTTCTAATATCTATCACTTTCATTAACACCTAATCAAATTTTATTTTTGCAACCCTTAATTGTAAGTATATACCATAAATACTATATATTTGAGAGTGCAAACAAGGATTTGTCCTGATTGTTTAAAAATAATAAAACAAACATACAAAAAAAAAAAAAAACAGCACATTTATTTCTCTGACCTTCCTTTCTTATGCTACTTAATTTTCTTCTCCAATTTCCTTTGAAATATTCTTGATCCATGTTTTACCTCTCCTGTGGTATTAAATATCATCTTCATGTTGATAACATTAAAATCCAGAATAATGTCTTCATACCCAAGTGCCTACCTGATGTGGCCACCTGTATTTCATAGGAATATCTCAAATTCACCCAGCTAAAAAATAAATTCATTTTCTTCCCCACCAGACTGCATTTTCTTTGAGTCATTTTCCATAACCTGGTTAATTGAATGCAGATATCCATTGCATAAGCTTGGCTGTTGTCTTTAGGCCAGAATATCTAATTCTTTATTTATATTCAGACTTTCTTCACAGCCATTGCCTCCTCCCCATTTTTACTGCCACCAACAGTTAGAGAAGCTCCTCAATATTTACCACCTGTGCTGTTACATAAGTCTAGCAGGCTCTTCTTTGCTTTTCATCACATCCAACTCTTCTCTGAAAGGAAGAAGTCACTAGTACTTTAAATTAATCAGTAGTTCACTTGCCCTCTTAATCCAAGGAGCTCTAAACCTTCCCAATGAAATAATCCAAAAATCATAAGATAGAAAATGTGTCTTGAAAATCAGATTCTGTCAGATGACTCAATAGTATGAAACACTTTACAAGCATGAAAATTATTTTTAGTTGATTGTTTTATCTTTAAAATATATGAAGACATTCTGGGGAAAGAAACTGAGATAATCTGAGTATAAGCAATCTAAATTTAATCTGCATGTTACTCCTTTTTCAGGGTTGCCCTGTTTTAACCCGATTGCAAGTTTGTTAATACAATTGTTTAAAAAATCCTTAACCCTATCATTGACAATTTGGTTCCAAGAGGAAGATTATTCTTTTATTTTATTTTATTATTTTTTTCTTCCAGAAGGAACATTATCCAAGTAACACTGGATGTCCCAGTACTTTGCATATCCTATCAGTTCAGTTCAGTTCAGTCACTCGTCGTGTCCAACTCTTTGGAACCCCATGAACTGCAGCACACCTTGTGGTAGTTTGAGCATTCTTTGGCATTGCCTTTCTTTGGGATTGGAATGAAAACTGACCTTTTCCAGTCCTGTGGCCACTGCTGACTTTTCCAGATTTGCTGGCATATTGAGTGCAGCACTTTCACAGCATTGTCTTTCAGGATTTGAAATAGCTCAACTGGAATTCCATCACTTCCACTAGCTTTGTTCGTAGTGATGCTTTCTAAGGCCCACTTGACTTCACATTCCAGGATGTCTGGCTCTAGGTGAGTGATCACACCATCGTGATTATCTTGGTCGTGAAGCTCTTTTTTGTACAGTTCTTCTGTGTATTTTTGCCTCCTCTTCTTAAAATCTTCTGCTTCTGTTAGGTCCATATCCTATATGTCTATGTATTTATGAACTGACTGAGTCTCATCAAAAACATGCCTCCTCCCAGTAGATGTCACTTCACTCTATTTTGATATTTTTACCAAGTTGAGCAGTATTTTCTGCTTAGTGCTTTGAAACTTGGTGCTCTTTTAGCAGCTTTGTAGAAGTATAATTAATACACAGAAAACTGTACATATTCAATGTGTACCATTTGATGCTTAGACATTTGACATTTAGTCTTGAAAAATGTCTGCCACTTAGCTAGGGAAGAGCTGACTAACTGTTCTAAGGTTGTTTCCTCATCTCAAAATGAGATAATAGAAATTTTTTTTCTAACTCTTGTATTAGAATTAAAAAAAATAGAATTTACAATTTGTATAACGTATGTGTGTAGCACCAAGGCATAAAGACTTAACAAATAATAGCTAGTAGGGTGTGGTATTGGAGAAGGCGATGGCATCCCACTCCAGTACTCTTGCTTGGAAAATCCCATGGATGGAGGAGCCTGGTAGGCTGCAGTCCATGGGGTTGTCAAGAGTCGGACACAACTGAGCAACTGCACTTTCACTTTTCACTTTTCACTTTCATGCATTGGAGAAGGAAATGGCAACCCCCTCCAGTGTTCTTGCCTGGAGAATCCCAGGGATGGCGAAGCCTGGTGGGCTGCCATCTAAGGGGTCGCACAGAGTCAGACACGACTGAAGTGACTTAGTAGTAGTAGTAGGGTGTGGTATTAGTGCTAGTACTGAGGCTGGGGTGACTGCTGGTGGTTCTTATAATTTGTTGTATGCACCAAATAATCGATATGTAATAGTAATTTATTAGTAGTAGTACTAGTATTTTATGCTTCTGCAAAATCAGTCAATTACTATTAGTAATGTTTCTAATAGTAATTTCTTAGTAGTAGTATTAATATTTTGTACTTCTACAGAACTGATCACTCAAATATGGAAACAGCTCTGAAGATAACAAGTGGGGTCCACAGGCATGAATAGACTTTAATAGATGTTTGCCTGTAACTGTTTAAACTTAGGCCTTCCTGTAGCAATGGAGGCAAATGCCATGAGCATCTCACCTTTTCTCATGAAGGGAGATACTTTTTGGTTCATGACTTCATCCGGCACCGTTGTATAATTGGTAGATGGATTGTTCTTCATCTCCTCGAATGAAGTGTGTTTCAAAATCTTGTCCACAAGCTCATCTGATGCCTCCCTTCCGAGAAATTCTAACAATTTCATCACCTCTTTTCTGATATTCTAAGAAGAAAAACATATTTTGTTTTTGAAAAAAAAAAAGAACACAATAAGAAAATCATTCTTCCCCTCTCCTCCCCACACTGATATTGGAAAGTAGACTTCTAATGAGCAGTTTACTTGTCAAACTTCAGCTTAAGTATCACCTTCTTTGGGATTATTTCCTCGACTATTCCAATTTAAGTTAGATAACTCTATTTTTGCTCCATAAATTCCATATAAATCTATTGTATCATATATGCATTCTCACGCATTTTTTATTTACTTGTTTCCACAAAAAGAAAGTATCTCTACATATACGGTTAATGTCTTTTACTCTTACTTGATGTATTGCAGAAACAAGAGAAAACATTTATTCCTTTGCTCCTCATTTTTGCAAATAGAGAAGAAACATAAACCTGGCCATTATTGATCAAAATAGGGAGTAAATGGATAGAGACAATTTGGGAGGGTGAAAAGGATGGATTAACTAACAAATTTTGTTCGTGTGCCTTTTAAATTTACTGTCTTCAATATTCTAGCTATAGAACACAAATTTAAGTAATATAATAGCAAACTAAAAATCATGGTTGCTTCTCATTCAAATCTGTTCTGCATTAAATTCTATAAAGAAATAATTCTGCTTCTAAAATAATATGCATAATTTTATTTTAAATATGTCCTCATCAAAACAACTTTAGAATTACTGTGAAATGAATTTCAATAATTGCTCAAAGATGTGAACAAGACATGGATATCAATTGCTTTCTTGGTGCTAATAAAGAATGAGAGAGGAGGGCTTCCCTGGTGGCTCAGTGGTAAAGAATCTACCTGCGAATGCAGGAGACACGGGTTCAATCTCTGATCCACAAGATCCCACTTGCCGTGGAGCAACTAAACCCATGTGCCACAGCTATCAAGCATGTGCCCTAGAGCCTGGAAACTGCAACTACTGAGCCCACATGCCCTAGAGCCCATCCTCAACAAGAGAAGCCACTGCTATGAGGAGCCTGGCCACCTCAATGTAGTGCAGCCCCTGGTCACCACTAATGAGAGAGGAGGGCTTCCCTGGTGGCTCAGTGGTAAAGAATCTACCTGCGAATGCAGGAGACACGGGTTCAATCTCTGATCCACAAGATCCCACTTGCCGTGGAGCAACTAAACCCATGTGCCACAGCTATCAAGCATGTGCCCTAGAGCCCGGAAACTGCAACTACTGAGCCCACATGCCCTAGAGCCCATCCTCAACAAGAGAAGCCACTGCTATGAGGAGCCTGGCCACCTCAGTGTAGTGCAGCCCCTGGTCACCACAACTAGAGAAAAGCCTGATCAGCAATGAAGACCCAGCACAGCCAAAAAATACATTAATTAATAAATATATATATATATATATATATAATAAATTAGAGAAGATATTTGTTATCCCTTAATAAAAAGATCTAGTATTTTGTCTTTCATTTATAAATTATTTGATGTATGTGTACATATATACTTTAAAGAATAAATATGAATGCAGCACCCTTACCTACTACCCAGTCCATGTAAGAAAACATTCATAATTGGCTAAGTTCTTCCATTTGCAAGTTCCCAACTTCATTTTTTTCACTCTCCATTCCAATTTTCACAAATAGCAACAACAAACAAACTTGCTGTCCTGAAATTGACCTACTCAATCCTATGCCTTTACTCTGTAGATTTTAACTCATGTATGTATCCCTAGACAACATATAGCTTGATTTTGCTCAATTGATAAGCACATTTGAAATATATTCCTTTTCACTGCAATATAATATTTAATTGTAGAGTAATAGTATATACAATGCATTTATTCCTGAGTATATGTGTATTGGGGTTGTTTTTATGGTCGTGCGGAATGCTGTTATGGAGATTGCTGTGCATATAAACTAATATACACATCAGTGTTTCTCATAAACATATATCTACTAGTGGAATTTGTGAGCCTTAAGTTATACACATTTGCCCTTCCTAGGTGACATGTTGTCCACAACGTTTGTATATTCTTATACACACTTCTTATCAGAAATGTGTTATTTCTCACTAAGCCACATCCTGACTAGCATTTATTGTCAGACTACAGTTAGACTGGGCTTCCCTTGTAGCCCAGTTGGTAAAGAATCTGCCTGCAATGTGAGAGACCTGGGTTCAATCCCTGGGTTGTGTTGGGAAGATCCCTAAAGTATGGCAACCCACTCCAATATTCTTGCCTGGAGAATCCCCATGGACAGAGGAGCCTAGCGGGCTACAGTCTGCAATGAGTCAGATATGACTGAGCAACTAAGCATAGCCCAGTCAGACTACATCTCATTGTTGTCACTCTGCTGTGTGTGAAATAGCACCTCATAGACATTTTTATTTTGAATTACCCTGATTATTAATGAAGCTAGAAAAAAACTAGATTTTTAAGAAATTGTGATTTCATCATACTTTTGCATTTTGCTATTCTGGCATTCTCTTTACTCTCTTCTGGAAGTTTGACTTGATACATGTAAGATGTTATTACTCTATCCTACATATCCATTACTCTTTCTAAAGTATTCTATTTATCTCACTGAGGTACATCCTGTGGACTTTCCCCAGCATCATCTACCACATTACTAATTCACTAGGTAGCCATGCCTTATCTGTTATTTAAGCCATCTTTTTGCTTTTCAAATTTTAATTTTTAGAAGTTATTTTAGAAATTCTGGTTTGCTGCTCTTTTTTCTGCCCAAATCTGCTTTGTCAATTTTAGTAACCTCTTGTTTCTTTGTAAGATTTTAAATTTCTTCTTTTATTTTTTAAACATGTGAAGTATAGCTATTTTATGTTTTTTTTCTAATAATTCCATTATCTATGGATTTAGAAACCAGTTAACTCTTCTTGCCCATCGTGATTCTTTTTGTGCATCTGCATCTGTGTGTGTGTGTGTGTGTGTTGTGTGTGGCTGTTGCTTTGATTTAAGAACTCAAACTCTTTTCACTTTTATCTTTGGTAACATTTTTGAGACTTGAGTTTAAATGTGTTCATTTACAGAAGGTTTTTATTCACTAGCTTCAATCTGTAGTAGAGTATCTGGATTATTGTAACTTTTGGAGTTGGCTGCATTATTTATTCAAAGGCAAAATTTTGTATCTACATTATTGTCAAATGCTAACATTTTTGTAATTATGAAGTTGCCATATCTTTTGAGTTTCTCACCTCCTTCATGTCTTCATAGAAAAGAAACAGCACTTGTGGATTCTTCCTCTTTTCCCACCAAGATTTTGTGTGTTCATACCAGGAACCATAAGGAACTAAGATCAGAGATAAAAACAGTGTGAGCTTGGGGCTGGTACACTGAGACGACCCAGAGGGATGGTAGAGGGAGGGAGGAGGGAGGGGAGTTCAGGATGGGGAACATGTGTATACCTGCAGTGGATTCGTGTTGATGTATGGCAAAACCAATACAATGTTATAATTAACCTTCAATTAAAATAAATAAGTTTATATTAAAAAAAAAAAACAATGTGAGGGCATAGCATCAACTCTACACTCAGACTCAGCTTGAAAATGAGACTTCAGAGAAAAAAATATAAATAAATGGTCATGGAATGAAAACTAGAGATCAGCTGCCCATCTGAGGCAAATTTCTCTGCAGGAAATATGTTGAAAAATCTACATACAGAAATATAATCTCAACTTTCATTATTGTGACATAGTTTATAACTCAGAGGAAAAGCGATGGAAGTCTTTCCATTTGATTTAGAATTTATGAGAGCATTTTTGAAAATGGTGTGTGCGTGTGTGTCTGTGTGTGTGTGTGTGTGTGTGTGTTGTAAATGAAAGGAGTTGAGTAGTAGAACTATCAACATTTTTATGATTAGAATGCAGTCTAGATCTCAAATTTACCATTTAAAAAGTAGCTTTGGTAACTTAATAATTTATAATTATATAATTTTTTTACACTGTTGCAATTTAAAGAGTGAGGGGTGCTTTCTTAGAGATCCTTAGTTTCATTCTCACTTTAAAAAGTTAGAAGATTTTGGAGGTGATGTGATATGACCAAATATGGATTCTTCTTTTCTCTCCCTCATCTTTTCTCACATGTATCCAAGTGTTTCACCCAGTAAAAAGCTGACATGGTAATATGATGATGTGTGAGCCAAAGTATTCTGCTTTGCATTAAGTCATTGGATATTTCTTTTGTTCTTTGACCCTACTGACAATTATTTATTTATTTATAGTTAACCTAAAATAACATCAAATGTGTAAACATAGTGATTCAATATTTGAATACATTACACACCAAAAGTTAGTATAAAATAATGACTATATTCCCTGTATTGTCCATTACTTCCCTGTGATGTATTTATTTTATAGCTAGCAGTTTGGACTCTTAATCCCCTTCATCATTCTGCCCTTCCCCCATCCTTCTCCCTTATTAGTCAGTTCAGTTCAGTTCAGTCGCTCAGTCGTGTCCGACTCTTTGCGACCCCATGAATCGCAGCACGCCAGGCGTCCCTGTCCATCACCAACTCCCGGAGTTCACTCAGACTCACGTCCATCGAGTCAGTGATGCCATCCAGCTTTATGGTAACTGCTAATTTTTTCTCTGTATCTGTGGGTAGGTCTGCTTCTGTTTTGTCCCATTTGTTTCTTTGCAGAAAAGTCATAAATGACTTTTATAGTGATCTTATTCATCTATTTTGCTGAGGTACAGCATTATCTTTATCAGTTTTACAATGCACGTTTTGATGATCTTGAGGCATGTAATTTATTCGTGCTTTAGCATAAAATTTTCCAAAGGTAGCAGCAAACATAAAGCACATATACCACACTTTTACTGAGTCAATATTAATTTTGGGGGACGGTAAAGCATCTGTCTACAATGCAGGAGACCCAGGTTCGGTCCCTGGGTTGGGAAGATCCCCTGGAGAAGGAAATGGCAAGCCACTCCAGGACTATTGCCTGGAAAATCCCATGGATGGAGGAGCCTGGTCGGCTATAGTCCATGGGGTCGCAAAGAGTCGGACACGACTGAGCGACTTCACTTTAAATGACATTATTATCCTTTTCCTTACACTTATTATTAAGGAGTCATAATGGCCTTCTTTAGTTAATACTATATTTTTCTGAACACTTTCTTTCTCAAACCTGAATACTCTGTTGCTTTAGTCTGGAGTTAAATAAAAAGACAAAATTTCCCAGAATTTCTGCTCAAGTGACTCTTGACTATTCTAAGAAATCTAGTTGAATTATTCAGACTGTACAGTGGGTAGAATGAGTAAGAATTTTGTAGATATTCAGACATCTTTGTGAATTCTGGCCTCATTTAGTATCTGAAATTTTTCTTAAATACAAATGAACAAGTTCTCTCCTCTATCTTTTTCCTTCTTGTTCAATGAAGTTATAATAACACACTGTGAAGTACTTCTGTAATAACAAGACATGAGAGAGAACTGGACACACACAGATACATATATATACCTACTTGTAGGCACTGTACTCGAGTTTCCAGATTCTGAACTTTGCCATTCTCATCTGGAAAAACAACTATGCTTGTTCTAAGTTCAAGGGCTTCTAGAACTTCTGTGTTTTAATTAAGGACCAAGAAGGATAATAGACCAGAACAGAAAGCAAAAACTATCCCCAAAGATATCATTTGCCTTGTATCATTTACCTTGAAAGAATTCAGAAAAAGAAAGAAACTCTTCCTACCTTCCCCTTTCATGAATTTCTCCACAAAATCTTGAAAAGAACCAGGATCTGGATTAGCAGTCACCATTAAAAAGAAAAAATAATAAGAAACAACCACATCCTTGGCATTCCGGGAAAGATAGATGATCTAAGGAAGATGAAATTAGTTATGAAATCACCTACTATTTTTCAAATATAGTCACATCAAGATTTAAAAAGAAAAAGTTTATGTTTTTAACTGTAAACATAACATATATTTGCTTTAGAAAATTTACAAAAGATTAAAATTATAAAAAAGGAAATTCCTTCAATAAACTGAAATGACAATATCTTTTGTATTGCTGTTCAATGTTAGTTTTCCCTTTTCATTTTTATGCCATTTTCACGTGTTTCATTTGAGAGCCTCAAATTCCACTGATATAAATTGGGTGAGGCAGATTATTATCTCCAAGTTATAAGTGAAGAAACTAAACTAAATATGAGTCAGAATACATGGTTGAGAATTAATCAACGAGAGTTAAGTGATTTGATAAATCATTCAGTCAAAAATAAAGTCCGCTGGTCTTTATACTACACAATGATCCTTCAGAACAATTTTAAAAAGGTCCTGCTATTTTCTTACTCACAGTCTTGAAGAAAAGCTAATTTTTATGGGATGCTTAGACCCCTGATACTCCATGCTTCCCTGGTGGCTCAGCGGTAAAGAATCTGCCTGCCAATGCAGGAGTCCGGGGTTGGATTCTTGGGTCAGGAAAATCCCCTGGAGTAAGGAAATGACAACCCACTCCAGGATGCTTGCCTGAGAAACCTCACGGACAGAGGAGCCTGGCAGGCTACAGTCCACGGGGTCGCAGAAGAGTCAGACATGACCTAGTGACTAAGCAGCAACTCTGCATTGCAGGAAAAGGCCTGCACAAGTAAACCCTGCCCCTCTATGCTCTTCCACTTCCTCCTTCAGGCACCAGAGCCATGCCGTGGTCTATGGCAGCTCTTGATTTTCCACTCTTTAGTGGATCTGATAAGGCTCACTAATCTGTCCTACTCAAGTTTCTATATTTTCAAACAATTTTAAAGAAATGTGTTTGAATATTCTAAGAAGTAGCTCCAAATGCTACAGAAAAAGTCAACTTTCTTTCTCAACAAAGCTATCATTGGCCATATGAAACTTTTCCACATTTATTTAAAATTTTCCTTAGCCCTTTTTGCTTATGAGCTGAATGGAACTCTTTGCCACTATATATGTATATATCCATAAATTTGCTTATCATTTTTATTTCTTTTTTGTTTGGACTGTTCCTTCTGTCTTGAATATTCTCTGCATCTCAAAATACAATCTGTATTAAAGTTTTGCTCCAGGTCGTCCATGAAGCTTTTTTTTTTTTCCGAATGTACTCTTCTTTTATTGAGTTATAGTTGATGTACAATATTATATAAGTTTTAGGTGTATAACATTGTGATTAATTTTTAAAGGTTACCTCCATTTGTACTTTTATAAAATATTGACTATATTCCTTGTGTTGTACAAGATATCATTGTAGCTTATTTATTTTATACATAGTAGTTTGTACCTCTTAGTTCCCTATTCTTCAAGTTGGGGGAAGAGGGAATGTAAAAGCAACCCCTCTTTCCTTAAACTTTCACTAGTTTATCTTCTCTCCATTTTGGAAAACTTGATTCTATACACTAACTTTTCACTGTGCATGCTTTTCCTGCCTTTGAGGAAAATCTATGTCTTTCCCCTCAGCTCTCCCAAGTCAAAGTTTCTAGTTTGCCCACAATTCACTTGGGATATAATCTGTCTTAAAAATCCTACACTTGAAAAAACCCTGTAATAATTCATTCGTCTCCTAACTGAAGCCATTTTTAAACTTATAGTCACTCCCTTGCTTTAACTTAAGATTTGAACTTCAGACTCATAATATGACTCTCCATTCCAAAGCTTTTCATCATGCTGTGTAATTTTAGTATTTGTATACATGATCCATCAGATTCTCTAGGTTCTTGGGATCTTTGGTCATTACCTCTATTTTACTTCAGTTAGCAACATTTGCAGCCAAATCTTGAAACTAGTCCAGTACCTTAAAGGTTCTGAAGACTTGTCCTTGAGCACCATGATTTCTTCCAAGACAGTTTTGTTTCTTTATCCTTTCTTTCTTATCAAGGATATATCTCTTCTGCAACAACTCCAAAGCCTCAAGTTTACTGACTTCAATTGCTTCTTTTAGCTTTTAGCTTGTTCCTTTTTTTCTCTGTCTTTTTTTTTTAACCACTTAAAGTTTTTAGTTCAAAACTCCAAACACGCTTTTACCAATAGTTTCAGTCCACCTGTCTTCTTGTCCACCAGTGAATCACCCTAGAAGTACTCAAGTTGTGATTCATCCAAAGGTCTCTTACTCTTTGATGATCCCTGAGATAATAAGCAGGCTTTTGAAGACTGTAGCTATTGTAAAGGTACAGTATCTTTTCATGTACAAGTAAAGGGATAACACCAAGAGTTCATTCCATTTTTCAAAGAAAAAAAAGTAACTTGGCCAAATATCTTGAAAAAATAGTAGTCACACATTTCCTAGAAGATACATATAAATAGTATTTATTAAACAGAGAACTCTTATGTATGACTTCAAAAGGATGTAATGTGATCTTTCTAGGATTGCTTATAATAAAAGCAAACAAACAAAAAACATTGGAATCTTCAAAAGTTTGCACTATGTAGTTCCAGAAAATGTCATAATACCACGTTATATCACAGTACAAAATAGAAATACTTCATGACTCTAATAGATCCCTTTTTTTGTCAATAATGACTACATATAGTACTTGATTATCTCATATGTTTAGTATGGATCATCAGTTCAGTTCAGTTCAGTCACTCAGTCGTGTCCGACTCTTTGCGACCCCATGAATCACAGAACGCCAGGCCTCCCTGTCCATTACCATCTCCCGGAGTTCACTCAAATTCATGCCCATCGAGTCCGTGATGCCATCCAGCCNTTACAATAATAAAAGAATCTGTGATGAACATCTTTTTGCATATCCTTGAAAATTTATGGATATGTCCCTAGTGTTTAAAGTATCACTGCATATATCCCAAGGAGAGATATAATTCTCATATATTACTAGGCTCTGATGAAAGCATGTCAGAACTATCCTCACTCACTCTATTCCAGGAATATGCTGTACTATAAGCTCTGTCAAGATTTAAATTTACATACCTCCCTATGTAGACGACATAATACTAATTGCCATTTAATACTATTGCCAAAAAATACTATTTTGCATACAGTTTTTCTTGTACCATTTACACCCACACATTAAAATATATGTGTAAAGCTTTTAAAATTAACTTACGTATTACCATTCATAATGTGATCAGTGCTACATTCCAGGTAAGGAACTCTATTAAAAATGACTTCTTGTTTGCACTTTTCCACATCACCGTTAGTATAAATCAGGCATATAATTTCACTAACCCACGTTGTACCTGAAAAAATTAAACACACCTGAGTCTCCCATTGACAATGCATATTGATAATGCAGGGATCAATGTATTTGTAGTTGGATAAAGTAAGAAGCTACCAATGAAATAGTATTTGAAAGTTGTCAGAATCACCATAGAACGCAAAAACTATTTCCCCTAATATTTACTCTTATAGGATCCAAACATAGCATCAAAAATAAGGATGAACATAGTTGTAATAAAATATACCTATGATAGAAATTTGACTTTGTCAAAAATGAATTGTGATATTGTACAAGCTGATAACTTATTTGGATCTAAATTTTCACATCTAAACAGTAAGCATGCTTTCAACCACAGGGTTTCTCAATAGCTTTTATGCCTCAGGTTGAGTCCTAGTACAGAGAATACAGAAAAGAATAAGTCTGGTCCTTGTCCTGTGATATTCAAGGGCCCTCAGAAGAGTCAGAAATAGTGCTCAATAATTACACTTCATTTTTCTTAAGATGCTGTAATACAGGTGGGCACAGGGATTTAAAGAACTGTTCTTGCCTGGAGAATCCCAGGGACGGGGAGCCTGGTGGGCTGTCGTCTCTAAGGTCGCACAGAGTCGGACACGATTGAAATGACTTAGCTGCAGCAGCAGCAGCAGCAGCAAAGGAGGACTTTAGGTGCTTCTGCTGTTGCCATGATGTTTCCACAAGAAAGAAATGACTTTAAGAGAACATAGTAATTGAGCTTAGCCTTAACAAATTATTGGCAGAAATTCACTAGTTGTGTTAAGATAGGAGAGAGCTCTATCAGACAGAAGAACTCTCGCTCCTTTTTTTAAAATCAAGCGCCAGACATTTACAAATAGTAAAGTGTTGAGGAAATGAATGGGATGTAGATTGCTTCTGTTGTGACTCTTCTGCAACCCCATGAACTGTAGCCTGCTAGGCTCCTCTGTCCAAGGGATTCTCCAGGCAAGAATACTGGAGTGTGTTGCCATTTCCATCTCCATGGATGTAGATTATAAAACCTAAATCAGAGGCTACTTGAAGGGATGAATGGAAATGAGGATGCAGTGTCAAGCAGACACCAAGCCTACAAAGCCTTGTAATTCATACTAGAGTTCAAGTCATTTCTAAAAGATTTTAAAGGTCATTGCCATACATCAAGCAAGAAAGCAAGGTTATAAGGATCATGTTTTGGAAGAATTCCTCTCATGGCAGAGTAAATACAGTAATGGAATGAGGGGTCATAAGAAGGTGACAAGAAAACTAGAAACTGACTCTGAGGCATATATATGAGACTAAAAGGGCAAAACAGATTGATTGATTGAATATGGAAGATGAAGAAGTTAAGAGAAACTGATTCTGAAATAGCTCTCATATGTCAACAGGTAACTGGTTTTGTGCTGACATTGATCCAGGAAAGAGAATGGACTGTCTCTTATACACATCTAGATGTGTATAAGAGACAAGTATATCTATATGCCCAGATTCATAGCCATATAAATACCAGACACACAGATGAAATTTTTTAATATTGTATAATTGTATTTTTCTTAATAGTGTATACCAACACTTCAGTGAAAACAGACATATGATATCATAATATGTTTAATGACTTCATGTCATTTTTACCTTCCATTGATTAACATTTATATTGTCTCTAATTTTTTACAATAATAAAAGAATCTGTGATGAACATCTTTTTGCATATCCTTGAAAATTTATGGATATGTCCCTAGTGTTTAAAGTATCACTGCATATATCTCAAGGAGAGATATAATTCTCATATATTACTAGGCTCTGATGAAAGCATGTCAGAACTATCCTCACTCACTCTATTCCAGGAATATGCTGTACTATAAACTCTGTCAAGATTTAAATTTACATACCTCCCTATGTAGACGACATAATACTAATTGCCATTTAATACTATTGCCAAAAAATACTATTTTGCATACAGTTTTTCTTGTACCATTTACACCCACACATTAAAATATATGTGTAAAGCTTTTAAAATTAACTTACGTATTACCATTCATAATGTGATCAGTGCTACATTCCAGGTAAGGAACTCTATTAAAAATGACTTCTTGTTTGCACTTTTCCACATCACCGTTAGTATAAATCAGGCATATAATTTCACTAACCCACGTTGTACCTGAAAAAATTAAACACACCTGAGTCTCCCATTGACAATGCATATTGATAATGCAGGGATCAATGTATTTGTAGTTGGATAAAGTAAGAAGCTACCAATGAAATAGTATTTGAAAGTTGTCAGAATCACCATAGAACGCAAAAACTATTTCCCCTAATATTTACTCTTATAGGATCCAAACATAGCATCAAAAATAAGGATGAACATAGTTGTAATAAAATATACCTATGATAGAAATTTGACTTTGTCAAAAATGAATTGTGATATTGTACAAGCTGATAACTTATTTGGATCTAAATTTTCACATCTAAACAGTAAGCATGCTTTCAACCACAGGGTTTCTCAATAGCTTTTATGCCTCAGGTTGAGTCCTAGTACAGAGAATACAGAAAAGAATAAGTCTGGTCCTTGTCCTGTGATATTCAAGGGCCCTCAGAAGAGTCAGAAATAGTGCTCAATAATTACACTTCATTTTTCTTAAGATGCTGTAATACAGGTGGGCACAGGGATTTAAAGAACTGTTCTTGCCTGGAGAATCCCAGGGACGGGGAGCCTGGTGGGCTGTCGTCTCTAAGGTCGCACAGAGTCGGACACGATTGAAATGACTTAGCTGCAGCAGCAGCAGCAGCAGCAAAGGAGGACTTTAGGTGCTTCTGCTGTTGCCATGATGTTTCCACAAGAAAGAAATGACTTTAAGAGAACATAGTAATTGAGCTTAGCCTTAACAAATTATTGGCAGAAATTCACTAGTTGTGTTAAGATAGGAGAGAGCTCTATCAAACAGAAGAACTCTCGCTCCTTTTTTTAAAATCAAGCGCCAGACATTTACAAATAGTAAAGTGTTGAGGAAATGAATGGGATGTAGATTGCTCCTGTTGTGACTCTTCTGCGACCCCATGAACTGTAGCCTGCTAGGCTCCTCTGTCCAAGGGATTCTCCAGGCAAGAATACTGGAGTGTGTTGCCATTTCCATCTCCACGGATGTAGATTATAAAACCTAAATCAGAGGCTACTTGAAGGGATGAATGGAAATGAGGATGCAGTGTCAAGCAGACACCAAGCCTACAAAGCCTTGTAATTCATACTAGAGTTCAAGTCATTTCTAAAAGATTTTAAAGGTCATTGCCATACATCAAGCAAGAAAGCAAGGTTATAAGGATCATGTTTTGGAAGAATTCCTCTCATGGCAGAGTAAATACAGTAATGGAATGAGGGGTCATAAGAAGGTGACAAGAAAACTAGAAACTGACTCTGAGGCATATATATGAGACTAAAAGGGCAAAACAGATTGATTGATTGAATATGGAAGATGAAGAAGTTAAGAGAAACTGATTCTGAAATAGCTCTCATATGTCAACAGGTAACTGGTTTTGTGCTGACATTGATCCAGGAAAGAGAATGGAAGAACACAGTCAGAATAGCCTAAGGTGTATTAAATGTTTGACATATTTAAGTACTAATTGGAACAACCAGATAGAGAAGAAGTCTGGATTGGACTTTCTAGTTTCTAAAGTTCTAAGATTGTAAGACTATGACCAACAAGTTAATTTCAGGAAAATATGGAATAGAGCTTCAGAGATGAACTTTAGAAAGAGGAACTGATGAGCTAAAAAGTGCTAATTTTTTAAAAAAAATCCACGAAAAATACTTATACTTTGTCTATACAGCAATGACAACAATGACATAAAGACAGAAGGGTAATTTTAAATTTTACTGATGGTTCTGTAGTCACCCATCTATATTATGTGACTTTCTTATCTGGCCAACAATACCCATTTTTCACTGTGCTGCTCAAATTATATGTACAGATTGTGGTTTTAGAATAGAGCTATCAGTTCAGCTCAGTTCAGTCGCTCAGTCATGTCAGACTCTTTGCAACCCCATGAATTGCAGCAGGCCAGGCCTCCCTGTCCATCACCAACTCCCGGAGTTCACTCAGACTCACATCCATCAAGTCAGTGATGCCATGCAGCCATCACATCCTCTGTCATCCCCTTCTCCTGCCCCCAATGCGTCCCAACATCAGGGTCTTTTCCAATGAGTCAAGTCTTCGCATGAGATGGCCAAACTATTGGAGTTTCAGCTTTATCATCAGTCTTTCCAAAGAACACCCAGGTCTGATCTCCTTTAGGATGGACTGGTTGTACCTCCTGCAGTCCAAGGGACTCTCAAGAGTCTTCTCCAACACCACAGTTCAAAAGCATCAATTCTTCGGCACTCAGCTTTCTTCACAGTCCGACTCTCACATCCATACTTGACTACTGGAAAAACCATAGCCTTGACTAGACAGATCTTTGTTGGCCAAGTAATATCTCTGCTTTTTAATATGCTATCTAGGTTGGTCATAACTTTCCTTCCAAGGAGTAAGCATCTTTTAATTTCATGGCTGCAATCACCATCTGCAGTGATTTTGGAGCCCAAAAAAATAAAGTCTGACACTGTTTCCTCATCTATTTTCCATAAAGTGATGTGACCAGATGACATGATCTTAGTTTTCTGAATGTTGAGCTTTAAAGCCAACTTTTTCACTCTCCTCTTTCACTTTCATCAAGAGGCTTTTTAATTCCTCTTCACTTTCTGCCATAAGGGTGGTGTCATGTGCATATCTGAAGTTATTGATATTTCTCCCAGCAATCTTGATTCCAGCATGTGCTTCTTCCAGCCCAGCATTTCTCATGAGGTTCGTGACATTGTACAGGAGACAGGGATCAAGACCATCCTCATGGAAAAGAAATGCAAAAAAGCAAAATGGCTGTCTGAGGAGGCCTTACAAATAGCTGTGAAAAGAAGAGAAGTGAAAAGCAAAGGAGAAAAGGAAAGATATAGGCATCTGAATGTAGAGTTCCAAAGAATAGCAAAGAGAGATAAGAAAGCCTTCCTCAATGATCAGTGCAAAGAAATAGAGGAAAACAACAGAATGGGAAAGACTAGAGATCTCTTCAAGAAAATGAGAGATACTAAGGGAACATTTCACGCAAAGATGGGCTCGATAAAGGACAGAAATGGTATGGACCTAACAGAAGCAGACAGTATCAAGAAGAGGTGGCAAGAATACACAGAATAGTTGTACAAAAAAGAACTTCATGACCCAGATAATCACGATGGTGTGATCACTCACCTAGAGCCAGACATTCTGGAATGTGAAGTCAAGTGGGCCTTAGAAAGCATCACTACAAACAGAGCTAGTGGAAGTGATGGAATTCCAGTTGAGCTATTTCAAATCCTGAAAGATGATGCTGTCAAAGTGCTGCACTCAATATGCCAGCACTTTTGGAAAAGTCAGCAGTGACCACAGAACTGGAAAAGGTCAGTTTTCATTCCAATCCCAATGAAAGGCAATGCCAAAGAATGCTCAAACTACCATACAATTGCACTCATCTCACACGCTAGTAAAGTAATGCTCAAAATTCTCCAAGCCAGGCTTCAGCAAAACGTGAACTGTGAACTTCCAGATGTTCAAGATGGTTTTAGAAAAGACAAAGGAACCAGAGATCAACTTGCCAACATCCGCTGGATCAGGGAAAAAGCAAGAGAGTTCCAGAAAAACATCTCTTTCTGGTTTATTGACTATGCCAAAGCCTTTGACTGTGTGGATCACAATAAACTGTGGGAAATTCTGAAAGAGATGGGAATACCAGACCACCTGACGTGCCTCTTGAGAAACCTGTATGCAGGTCAGGAAGGAACAGTTCAAACTGGACATGGAACAACAGACTGGTTCCAAATAGGAAAAGGAGTACTTCAAGGCTGTATATTGTCACCCTGCTTATCTAACTTATATGCAAAGAATAGAGCCACTGTTTTCTGTGTATATACCAGAACTTTTATAATCTGTCCTTATTTAATACAGAGAATGAATGTGGGAGAAATGACTTAATATTTAACAGAAAAGGTGGATTCTTCTTTTCTAGGTGAAAAGGGAACAACTTTGACATAGCAGAGACTTACCAGATTTGGGATAGGTGGCGATGACAAGGTCATCTGGTTTTGCCTCAAATTTCTCCACATCATGCCAATACTCGATAAATTTTTTATACAGTGGTATTCCACCGATTCTGCCAAAGTAATCTTTATAGGCAGGTTTGGAAGAACTCATCGTGGAGTGGTACACTGAAATAAAAAAGGTATGTTTTCCACTTCACATGCACTTTAAGTTGTTTTAATATTAATAGTAGTCCTGTACATCAAATTTCTCTTGGGTGTCTAGCATTTCTTATATGTTGAGCATGTAGGGTAATAATATTAAAGAAATGTATAACACAGCCTTGGTGCTTTAAGAATTTCTAATCCTATTACTAGAGAAGGCAATGGCACCCCACTCCAGTACTCTTGCCTGGAAAATCCCATGGGCGGAAGAGCCTGGTGGGCTGCAGTCCATGGGGTCGTGAAGAGTCGGGCACGACTGAGCGACTTCACTTTCACTTTTCACTTTCATGCATTGGAGAAGGAAATGGCAACCCACTCCAGTGTTCTTGCCTGGAGAATCCCAGGGACGGGGAAGCCTGGTGGGCTGCCGTCTACGGGGTCGCACAGACTTGAACACGACTGAAGTGACTTAAGTCTAACATATAAAAGAATAAGTCATATAAAGCACAAAAATGTTACATGTTTTAAAACTATGTACAAAATGTGTGATACATTTACTAGAGCCTTGATTTCTCTGTCAAAACTGATAAAACATATAAAAAGACTAATAGATTGAGAAAATGCAGCAATATTTTGGCAAAGAATCCCTTTAATTAATTCTGTATACATTAAATAACAATAAATTTTGATGGCCACATTTGATAGCTATTGCCAGATGTCAAAGTCAAAGCTTTCTTTGATCCTGAATATGTTTCATTCAATGAAAAAAATAAAATAAAATGCTTGGTGAGTGTATTAAAAAGATGAAAATAATGACACTGTAATGGATATGTCTAAGACACGGATTCTTGAAGGTACAGAAGATTTTTGTATGACCCCCTAGCATTACTTATACTTTTCTCTCTCACTTCATCAGTAAAGTTGACACTCTCATTGAGTGACTTGTGTGAAAATTATAAGGTTAAACAACATGGTTATCATTGACAGTGCCTGATCCCATGATACCTCATTTCATGTTCAGAGTAAGCCTTAGACTTTTTAATTAGACAAACTTTCCTTTTGGCTTTCAACTTCTCTCATTACCTTTTTCCTCTGCAAACTTACTCCATTCTGAGTTTGTGATATAGCATCTCAACAAATGTTATCCTTCTTTGATATTACCCTCACAGGATCTCCTTTATTTTTCTTTTAAGACTTGAGGTATTACTGAGTAAAATGAGGTTCATCATACCAGAGAACTGGGCAATATTCAGTTACAAGACTGCCTCAGGATTGTTGTTATTGTGTAGTAGCTAAACCATGTCCAACTCTTTGCAACTCCATGGGCTGTAGCCCTCCAGGCCCCTCTATCCATGAGATTTCCCAGGAAAGAATACTGGAGTAGGTTGCCATTTCCTTCTCCAGGGGATCTTTGGGATCTTCCCAATCTTCCTGACCCAGGGATCAAACCCACATCTCTTGCACTGGCAGGCAGATTCCTTCCCACTGAGCCACCAGGAAAGCCTATAGTTTCTGCAGTACAACAAAGTGAATCAGCTATATGTACGCATATATTCCTTTCCTCTTGAACCTCCCTCCTGCCCCTCATCTCACCCCTCTAAGTCATCACAGAGCACTGAGCTAAGCTTCCTCTGTTATACAGGAGCTTCCCACTAGCGAAATGTTTTACACATGGTAGGATCTCCTTTTTATCCATTGTCAAAAATAAAACCTCCTGTAGGATAAGTTGTTATACGCTCATACATGTGATCGAACCCAGATATCCTGTGTCTCCTGCATTGCAGGATGATTCTTCACCTGCTGAGCCATCAGGGATGCCTGTAGTCTGCCAAACTCCTCTCTCTATGGGATTCCCCAGGCAAGAATACTAAAGTAGTAACCATTCCCTGCTCCAGGGGAATCTTCCAGGGATCGAACCTGGGTCTCCTGCATTGCAGGCAGATTCTTTACCATCTGAGCCACCAGAGAAACCCCTAAAAATCTGTATATCAAAGATATTTTATAACTTTTCATGTTTTGATGTTTCATAAGTTTATTGGTTATTTTAATCATTTTGATCAATTTTGTCCATCAGAAGTGTTTTTTTTTTTCTAAATGATATATAGCAGGTAATTTATCATTGATTTATAAATTGAAGATATCTGAAGTGTTCCCATCTTATACTGCCAGTTGCTTTTAATTTTTCAATGGTTTATATAGAAATTTATTGCTCATATAATCACTAGAGGAAAAAAAAATGTGTACAAAAGACATACCTTGTCCTGCCTATTGATTTGCTTATTCATACGAACAACTTGCTTGGTGTTCTGCCAGGTTTGTAAGAATTGGCTTATAGTCAAGTGGGAGTAGCTGATTTATTATCAAAAACAGTTGGCTGACTTCTGACTGACTCTTCGTGGTCAATTGTAATCTCAGGGTTAAACTAGGTGGCATGTAATAAAATCCCTTGCTTTGTTTAGCTTCTTTTGGTAAGTTATCTCATCTTGTAATGTACAGATTCACCTCCAGCTGCTTTCTTCTTTCTCAAAAGACATAATTTCGTTTGAAATTGTCAACTTCATTCCCTAACTGGGTGTGTAGGGTGCTATTGTCTAGAAACACTGACTAAAAACTGTTAGAATTGTGATTCATGAATTCAGTTGAGAAAGAAATATGTTTCTTCTTTTCTTTGTATTTCCTCTTCCCTTTCTCTTTCTTTCTCTCTTTCTCCACCTTCCCCTCCTCTACTCCCCAGTCTGCCTTTCATTCAGCGAGTATACTCTCTGTGAGTTCCTCTGCTGTTATCAGGCACAGTGATAAGTCTGAATATCAGGATGAGTATAGATGCAAAGGGCTTGCTTCAGCCTCACCTTCTACAACCTAATTTGGATTAGAGCAAAGTGTCTGAAAGGAGAGAATATCCTTTTGGACATTTTTCTATCCTGAACCATAGTACTTGTGTCACAAAATAGATGCTAAAAATCTTTATTAAATTCAATTGTTTCATTGTTAGATCAAATCTCCTTGGGTTTTCTAGTATCCACTAACAATTCCTAGATGAAACAGCCACTGTCCTGCCAATGGTGTACCTTGTCAACTACTTACTAAGGACTTGGATTTCTGCTCTTGAAGGTCAAATATCTCTCACTTAAAAGTAACAGTAATATTTGCAAGTTCTCTGTTAGTAATAGATTGCTTCTGACATATTTCACAGAAGTAAACATCTGACTAGAATTCAGTCTCCACTTTAACTTTTCTCCTCTGCTTGCTTTGTTCTCACTTCAGTAAAATAGAAAACATGTTTAACATGCAGGATTTACAAGGCAACTATGATACTAAGTTTTATGTTAAAACTTTAATTTAAACAGCAAAACATTATATAAATATATTATTTTTAATGATAAGTGATCTTTTATCACAAAGTGATTATTTGCTTTACACTAAGTAAAATATTGATAAAAAAACTTTATTCTCTATATTTCCTTTTTAATATAGTTTTATAATAAGTAATTCTGCATTTTCTATATCTAAAATCTAAATATTAATATCAGCAATAATAATAGAGATAAAACCTGTCCAGATGGTCCTGTGAAAGAAACTGGGTGATCCAATTCAGTTTTCTTCAATCCCTACTCAGGTTTCAGCTGCAAAAAAAGATGAGAACTACTGTGCATTTGGAATGTTTCTGGTGAGTTTTTATTCTGAACACCAGAGAAGGAGGCGGAGATTAACTTGTGAGTCTAGGCTTTCTGGATTTCGTGATGCAATGGGCTAAAACAAATATGGAATCATACCTGCAGGTGCAGTGAGAGACACAGTCATGTTTATTCACACAGATATTAGAGGTTCTCCAGTTATTTATCATTCGTGGCTCTTAGGCAAATTTCTGAATTTGCCAGTAGCCATCACTGGGTTAAGGAGAAGGAGGAAAAGGAAATAAAGGTAAAGATGAGGAAGAAAAATGTAAGCAAGATGGAGCAAAATATGAGAATTTGTGAGAGAATGTCACTTACTCAATCAAAGGATGAGGTTGACTTTTGAAAGGTTAAACTCCCTAGAGGAGTAAGAAGAGAGAAGAAAATGACCCTGCATCAGGAGACCTAGATTAGCTTAGGGAGACTTTTCAAAGAGGGATTTATAGTACTTGCTTGTGTCTTAACAGGTCACTTGGAAAACACATTTTGTTTAAAAATCTTTGCCTTTAACTCTTGAGCAACCCTGAAAATCAAAAACAGATGACAGCTAAAGGAATAACGTAATAGAACTCACCTTTGGATTGCTGTTTTTAAAATCTCACTTATCTGTGCTCCCAATCACATGCTCAATGATATAGTGTGGAATTTCCAGGTAAAGTTACTCATTGACAGCATTGAAATTTAGATAAGAGAATGAGAAAGATGGACTTGGAGGGCACTATGCTAAATAAAATAAGTCAGACAGAAAGGCAAATCCTGTATGACATCACTTGTATGTGGAATCTATAAAATATAACAAACCAGGGACTATAACAACAACAAAAAAAGCAGTCACACAGATGTAGAGAACAAACTAGCTGTTACCAGTGGGGAGAGGGAGAGAGGGAGAGGAAAGATAGGCATAGAAGATTAAGTGGTACAAACTATCAGCTATTAAAGTAAACTTCAAGGATATACTGCACAACACCAGGAATAGTGCTAATATTTTATAATATATCATATAGAGTGTATATATATATATATACACATAATATTTTGACTACTCCAAAGCCTTTGTGGATCACAACAAACTGTGGCAAGTTCTTCAAGAGATGGTAATATCAGACAGTTAGAACTGGACATGGAACAATGGACTAGTTAAGAATTGGAAAAGGAGTAAGTCGAGGCTGTATATATTATCACCCTGCCTATTTAATTTATATGCAGAAAACATTATGTGAAATGCTGGGCTGGATGAAACCCAAATCAAGATTGTGGGGAGAAATATCAATAACCTGAGATATGCAGATGACACCACTCTTTTGGCAGAAAGTGAAGAAGAACTGAAGAGCCTCTTGATGAAGATGAAAGACGAGAGTGAAAATGTTGGCTTAAAACTCAACATTCAGAAAACGAAGATCATGGCATCTGGACCCATCACTTCACATCAAATGAATGGAGAAACAATGGAAAGTGTGAGAGACTATTTTTCTGTGCTCCAAAATCACTGCAGATGGTGACTGCAGCCATGAAATTAAAAGATGCTTTCTCCTTGGAAGAAAAGCTAGGACCAACCTAGACAGCATATTAAAAAGCAGAAACATTACTTTGCCAACATAGGTCCATTTAGTCAAAGCTATGGTTTTTCCAGTAGTCATGTTTGGATGTAAGAGTTGGTCTATAAAGAAATCTGAGCGCCAAAGAATTGATGCTTTTGAACTGCAGTAAGAATTGATGTTTTTGAATTGCAGTGTTGGAGAAGACTCAAGAATCCCTTGGACTGCAAGGAGATCAAACCAGTCCATACTAAAGGAAATTAGTCCTAAATATTCATTGGAAGGACTCATGCCAAAGCTAAAACTCCAATACTTTGGTCACCTGATGAGAAGAACTGACTCACTGGAAAAGACCCTGATACTGGGAAAGATTGAAGGTGGGAGGAGAAGGGGACAACAGAGGATGAGATGTTTGGATGGCATCATCAACTCAATGGACATGAGTTTGATCAAGCTCCAGGAGTTGGTGATGGACAGGGAGGCCTGGCAGGCTGCAGTCCATGGGGTCACAAAGAGTACAGCATAACTGAGAGACTGTACTGACTGAACTATAATAATTGCAAATGGAGCATAACCCTTAAAGATTATGACTCACTATATGGTACACTTGTAACATAGAATATTGTACATCAACTATACTTCAAATCAAGAAAAGGCCAAGGTTTCTTTTTTTTGTTTGTTTGTTTGTTTTTGTTTTTATTTTTTCATGTCTCTGCACTTACTCTTTTCAGTGGAGGATATTCTCCTTTGCTCCACCTTATACCCTCATCAATACCTCCAACTCAGTTAGTTCAAAACCTGACTAGTTCTCATTTGTCTCTTGTCTTTAATTTGATTCCACTTACTTTGAAAGACCTTTCCTAACTTTTGCAAGACTGAATATCCCTTCAAATGGCCTTTGAAACTCTGCACTGCGTCATATTTAGCATTTATTTCATTGTGCCAGATTTACTTGTCCAATTTCCTTATTAGTCTGTGTATACGTTTAAAACAGGGTGATTTGGTAACTAGCTCACAGGCTGGACATTGGATACATATTAACAGAGTGAAAGTGGCTGATGTGTTTAAAAAAAAAAAAAACTAAAGTTAAGAGAACTGCCGTTGTTAATTACAAAAGACATTAATATCCAGTCCTACCCAAAATAAAATAAATGAATGCTTTTTGAGAAATGGAAATTTTTTATGATAGAAAATCAAAATAGAGCAGGGTTAACCTGGCATCACTGACTCGATGGACGCGAGTCTGAGTGAACTCCGGGAGTTGGTGATGGACAGGGAGGCCTGGCGTGCTGCGATTCATGGGGTCGCAAAGAGTTGGACACGACTGAGTGACTGAACTGAACTGAACTGACACAGAGGCTTATTTTTAACTTGCACATCATTTGACTTTATGTACTTTGTCATTTTACTTTTTTATTTTTATTTGTGTTAAATAAGTGTTAAAAGATGTCATTGTTAAATATACAAGTTTAATATAGATTGTAATATTTAATACTATTGCATAGCTTAATTTTGAAATTATCATCATTTAATGATAATGATCTGTAAGATTTCTGTCACTGTTTACCAAGATATTCTTTGATCCAAAAAGTCAGGATATAAGCATAGGCTAATTGGAACAGATTTAGCTTTCAGGCCTTCTCTCTTATCTTTCAGTTGTAAGCAATTGGCTGAAAAGATATTACAAATGTGTCTAAACCATGTGATGCTGGCAGCCACTGAAGTCTAAAACACATTTATCCTTAAAAAATATCTTTCAAATGATGAGGATTCATTTACTAATAAAAAAATAAGTGTGAAAGTACGTTGTTGTTTAGTCGCCAAGTTGTGTCCAACTCTTTGCAACCTCACAGACTGTAGCCTGCTAGGCTCCTCTGTCCACGGAATTCTCCAGGCAAGAACACTGGAGTGGGTTGCCATTTCCTTCCCCAGGGTATCTTCCCAACCTAAGAATCAAACCCGGTATCTATTAAGTCTCCTGCATTGGCAGGTGGATTCCTTACCACTAGCTCCATATGGGGCATTGAGTTCTCCTAATGTGTGTTAGATAGCTACTATAACCTGAAGGGTGCAAAAAGAAGTTTTGCCCTAGAGAACTTTCTGTATAATCTTATAAAGTACGAATCACATAGTTTAAAATAAGAATGGGCCTGTAATGCAAGAGATACAGATTTGATCCCTGAGTCAGGAAGATCCCCTGGAACAGAAGAATGGCTACCCACTCCAGTATTCTTGCCTGGAGAATTCCATGGAGAGAGGAGCTTGGTGGGCTACAGCCCATGGGATCACAAAGAGTCAGACACGACTGAACGACAACACACACACACACACAGTTTAATTAAGGTTCATTTTTTGTGTGTTGCACATTTCTGTGAATGTTGACAAATGCTTAATGCCAAGCATCTGCCATTATGGTATCATACAAAATAGTTTTGCCCTAGCCCCTCACAACAATATCTTACACTCCACCTTTTCCTCCTGCCTCCCCTCCTGTGAACTTCTGACAATCACTGATAATTTATCCTATCTGTAGTTCTGACTTCAGAATGCCATATAGTTGAAGTCAAAGAGCATGTGTAGCCTTTTCAGGCTGGCTTCTTGACTTAAAACGATGTACATTCAAAGTTCCTCCATTTCTTTTGATCATTTAATACCTCATTTATCTTAATTGCTGGATGATATCCTGTTATCTGAAGTGAAGTCGCTCAGTCGTGTCCGACTCTTTGCCACCCCATGGACTGTAGCCAGAATTTGTTTATTTACTCACCTATTAAGGGACATCTTGGCTGCTTTTAGTTTACAAAATTATCAGTAATGCTTCTATTAACATTCATGTGCAGGCTTTTGTGTGGAAATAAGTTTGCTCCTCATTTGTGCAAATATGTAGGAGTGTGAGTGCTAAACCAAATGGTTAAGACTATATTTAGCTTTGTAAGAAACTGTCACTGTTGCTGTACCATTTTGCACTCCCACCAGCAATGAATTAGAGCTCCTTTTGCTCCACATCTTCACCAGTATTTAGAATTGTAAGAATGTTGGATATTATCTGATTAAAAGATAGGCTGTGTTTAATGTTTGCTGTTGTGTTATAGACTTTAGTTTCCTCTAGTGTCCTTGCTTTGATCTCCATTATCTTTTACCTCCCCTTTATGAGACAGGAATGCCAAAAGGGCTGTAGTTGAGTATTCCCTTTCCCTATATCAGATAAATTGCTGGCAAGATGTTTTTCCTTAGCCAGAAGGCCCTTACTATGGAGAACACCCTAGGTTTATTTTTAAATGGTTATTTTCCCCTCCCTCTGCCTGAACCCAGGTGGTTTTTCTCCATTGGTTCTTCACCATGATAATCTAATTGAGACTTGGAAGTAAAATTCACAGAAGCCTGAAGATTTTCTCTAACTGAGCCCTCCAGTGTTTTTAACTCTTAAATTACAGCAAACTGTTGTTGCTGTTCAGTCGCTAAGTTATGTCCAACTCTTTATAACCCAATGAACTGCAGCACACCAGGCTTCCCTGCTCTTTGCTATCTCCCGGAGTTTGCTCAAATCCATGTCCATTGAGTTGGTGATGCTATCTAACCACCTTATCAGCCTCTGCCACCCTCTTTTCCTCTTGCCCTCAATCATTCCCAGCATCAGGATCTTTTCCAATAAGTCAGCTCTTACATGCCCAGCCTCCTCCAGCATTTCATCAGTTCCTACCAGTTACTGGTTCCAAATCTTTCATCAGATCTCATTCTATGGATTCTGTCTTTCTAAGTTTGGGAACTGCAGTTTTCCCTATGACCGCATTTCTTTGATAGATCTAAGAAGTCTTATTGATTTCCTGTTCAGTTTTTTTTTTTTTTTCTTGTTGTGGGGATGTGATTCGTTATTTGTGCGCATGCTAAGTCACTTCAGTCATGTCCGACTCACTGCGACCTTATGGACTATAGCCCGCCAGGCTCCTCTGTCCATAGGATTCTCCAGGCAAGAATACTGGAGTGAGTTGCCATGACCTCCTCCTGGGGATCTTCCCAACCCATGGATTGAACTTCATCTGCCGCTCCTGCATGGCAGGTGGATTCTTTACCGCTGAATCATGGTTGGGGGCAGGGGGGGAAGCCTGTTTGACTATTTACATGCTCTTTATATATTACACCTGAATCCAGGGGTCTGACAGCTCTTCAACACATCCATGTGGCTTCAGTTTTCAATATTCCATGAGCCTGAAAAATAAAGTAACTACAGTCTTCTCCCACTCCTGAGAAGTCCCAGAGAGTCTTATTAGGAAAAAGAGACATAATCATTAACTTTTTAGTAGCTCTCATTTGAGCATATGGGTTCTTTGAAATGCCGATAATTTGAATGCCAGAGACTTATAAAACTCAACATCTTTGTTTATCTTAAAGAAAGAAAGTTTTTTGGAATTCAGGTTTGTTCAATGTCAAATTTAGTACTTTACTTTTCATTTCTATCAGATACATACTTACTACCCAATTGATAGAGTTAGCTTTAAAGTACAGTGGTTGTTGGCCTATAAATTGTACTGTTAATTTTAACTTAGCCTTATCCAATAATTTTAACAATGTTGCACATTTGAAAGTAATACAATAATATAAATTAGACTATAATTCATAACATTTTTGCCACATGGGTCAAGACATATTGTAATATTATTATACTTTAAAAGTGGCACTGATAATTTTGTGAATACTTTAAAAGTCTTTCACATTATGGTCTGGTTTTTCATGACTTTCTTTATTTGGGGAGGTGATTACCCTTGAGTTCAAGGAAGCATCAGCTTCCAGAAAGATTGTGAAATCCTATGTCCCTCTTGTTGTTTTGATTCCTTTCCTCCTTGATGGTCTAATTCTCAGAGATGATACCAATTCACAAGTTTAAGTTTCTCCAGTATACCATTTCCTGAACATTCTATTCCCAATTTGTGGCAAATGAAAATTTATTTTGTAAAAAGATTAATACTATACTTTTATAGTAGGTGAGTCTTGTTACTGGTCCAGTGTTAGTCTGTATCTAGTAATTGGCCTCTTTCTTTACTCATGGGTCAACAGCAGCAAGAATGCAATGAAAAAAAAAAACTTAGTGAAATATAGAGTATACCTTCTATATGCCACCCAGTTTGTGTCCAGTTATGTGATCTTCACATATATCCTATACAAGTGCATCCTACAACCCTGTCCTGAAATATGCAGGTGTAAGTACAACTGTGATTTGGAAACCAACTATGTCAAGAAGCTTCATGGTAAAGAGAGAGTGAAGTCAGTCTTCATCTTTAAAATGATGCAGATTTGAATTACATTTCATGATAAGAAAGAAAAAATATACATAATCACAGAACAGATAGGCAGAAAGTGCTAGGACAGTGAAATTCAGGGAACATGGGGTAGAAGGTAATAGAAAGGTGGGTGTTAGGAGTCAGAAACTGGAGCACATGGTAATTTATGAGTCAGATATCTGGCAGTCACACAAGAGCAGAAAGACCGAGCAGATGATAGAGATGTTGCTACAAACCTAGAGCTAAGAAGCAGGACTAATTCTCAGAGAGACAGAAAAAAAGTCTGATTTGTATAAGAGAGGAATTTAACATATCCAGATAAGGATTCAGGTGTGGGGAAGAAAAGTGAGAAACCTGGGATATAATGCAGGTTTTGTCATAGGACAGTCCCTGATCTGATTTGTAAAACTACTAGAACTATCTAATGTTTCATGAGGGTTTATCCTGTCTCAGGAACTACACTCAGTACTTTTCATAGATTATCTCTTTTCATCCTCACTTCAACCCTTTGAGTTAGTATTTCATAATCATTTTAAGACAAAAGAATTGAAGCTGAGCTAAGGTGCTGTTGTTAGTCCCTCAGTCATATCCAACTCTCTGTGACTGCATGGACTGCGGCCCACCAGGCTCCTCATCCATGGGATTTCCCAGGCAAGAATACTGGAGTGGGTTGTCATTTCCTTCTCCAAGGGATCCTCCTGACCCAGGAATCAAACATGCATCTCCTAAATTGCAGGAGGATTCTTTTACCACTGAGCCAGCGGGGAAGCCCTCAGTTAGGTTAGGTAAGTGGTAAACATTTATAACCACTAAGTGGCTGACTTGGGATGTGAACCCTAGCCAACTGATCCAAGAACCCATTCAAAGACTTAGCCCAATAGCAGCTAAGTCTCTTCACTTCCCTGCACCATTTCCAGTTTCTTCTCAAGTCCTCCTCTTTCCTACCAGGATTGGCCTCAGGGTATGAGGAGATGCCACAGCTGTGGAAACCAGGAAGATTTTTGGAAAGTGAAGGGACTCTTTTAGATATTGCCCAATTGCTTAATCAAGTCCAGTAATTCTCTAATCTCTAATCAGTTTACTGAATTCTTGCTAGCTCCCAATAGTTCTGTTCTTTGATGAGATCACCTAGTTACACCAAATCTGAAAGGGGCAGGACATCATCACAATCATTCTAACCTATCTAAGGCCTTCTGCCTCTGTACATAGAGTGTGTGTGTTTGCTCAGTCATTCAGTCATGTCTGACTCTTTGCGACCCTTGGACTGTAGCCCAGCAGACTCCTCTGTCCATGGAATTTCCCAAGCAAGAATACTGGAGTGCATTGCCATTTCCTTCTCCAGGTGATCTTCCCAATACAGGGATCAAACTCGTGTCTCCCGCATCTCCTGTGTCTCCTGCAATGCAGTCTGAGTCCTTATCACTGAAACATTGGGGACGCCCTGGGCACAGAGACTCAAGTGTAATTTGCATGTTCCCATTGCTCGTAGGAATCTCATAATCAACTACACCAGGGGACTGGTGAATTGGAGCAATACCTGAATATCTGAAGCCATGGAAATAGTTTTCATCTATGATGGTCCACTGCAACTGTGGGTTTCTTCTCTGATCTCTAGAATCAGTTCACTTTCTATTTTTTTGGCCATCTCCTAAGAAAGAATTCTACCTTGAATCTTGATCCATTCCTCTACTCCCTCAATTTCTGAGATAACTCTTATAGTCTATATTCTTGAAAGGTTACAGACAGGGAGGAAGGAAGAAAATGGTGGCAGGTTTATAATTTGTTTATAAGAATGTGTTCCTTATCTGTTATGCACCCCCTCAAAATATATGTTAAAGTCTTTACCCTGGTACCTCAGAACATGACCTGCTTTGGAAATAGAACCACTATAGATATAACTAGTTAAGATCTTACTGTAGTAGAGAGGACTCTTAATTCAATATAATGATGTCCTTATGTATTTGTTAATCACGTAGACATCACTAAGTCGTGTCTGACTCTTTGTGACCCCATGGACTTATAGCCTGCCAGGTTCCTCTGTCCATGGAATTCTCCAGGCAAGAATACCATAGTGGGTTGCCATTCTCTTCTTCAGGGGATCTTTGAGACCCAGGGATTGAACCCAGGTCTCTGCAATGCAGGCTGATTCTTAACCATCTGAGCTACCAGGGAAGCTTAATGATGTCCTTATAAGTTGACAACATAAAGATATAAGGAAAAAACTCCATATGAAGGTGGAGGTAGAGACTGGCATTATGTGTCTATAATCCAAGGAACACCAAGAACTGACAGAAGCCATCAAAGCTAAAAAAAAAAAAAAGCAAGGAATGATTCTATCCACAATCTCAAGGGAAACATGGCTTTGCTGACGTCTTGATTTTGGACTTCAAGCCTCCAGAACTCTGAAAGAATAAATTTCTGTTGCTTTAAGCCTCCTAGTTTGTGGTGTTATGACAGCCCTGGGAAACAGATGGGGAAACAGTGGAAACAGTGCCAGACTTTATTCTGAGTGAACTCCGAGAGATGGTGATGAACAGGGAGGCCTGGCGTGCTGCGATTCATGGGGTTGCAAAGAGTCGGACACGACTGAGCGACTGAACTGAACTGAACTGAACCCTTGCTCCCTGAAACTGCAGGGTAGTTCTCTACTGCAATAATCTTACAATTAACTATGTAATTTGCTTTTTGCAATAGAATATGAGAAGACATGACAGAGGCCATATCTGAGCAAAAGTTTGAAAAGCCTTTGTGTTTTTTGGCTGTCACTCATGTTGTTATCCTCCACCAAGAGAACATAATGCACCAAATAATACTTCCTCCTTCATCTTCAGTGTTAGAACAAGGAGACAAGTGAGAGTCACAGAGCCCAGTTACATCATAACTGAGTTGTAGCCTTCAAGTGGAATGAGCAAGAAATTAATTTTTCTCATTTTAGGTCACTGATGTTTTGCAGTTATCTGTTCTAAATGCTAACTAATGAAGAAATCCTGGAAAATAAAACTGTATCTTTCCAAATGAGCCATGCTGTGATGTATATGATACAGTTAATATAAGGGAGCTACACCCAGGTGGCTCTAGTGGTAAAGAACTCATCTGCCAACGCAGGAGACGTAAGAGATGCAGATTGCATCCCTGGGTTAGGAAGATCCTCTGGAAGAGGGCATGGCAACCAGTATTCTTGCTTGAACAATCCCACAGACAGAGGAGCCTGGCAGGCTACAGTCCATAGTGTCGCACAGAGTTGGACACGACTGAAGCAACTTAGCACACATACTGTACTTTAGAAAAATATTACAGAGGATTCTAAAGTAATCTAGGAGTTATGGGCCTCTGCACAGATTTAAGAAAAAAGATAAAGTTTTATAATACAACAAAAGTGTCTTGTTTTAACTAGGATAAAGTGAAAGTGAAAGTCACTCAGTGGTGTCTGACTCTTTGAGACTCCATGGACTATACAGTCCATGGAATTCTCCAGGCCAGAATACTGGAATGGGTAGCCTTTCCCTTCTCCAGGGGATCTTCCCAATCCAGGGATCAAACCAGGGTCTCCTACATTGCAGGTGGATTCTTTACCAACTGAGCTATCAGGGAAGCCCTCAACTAGGACATAAAGCATATGTAATTACAAGTGAAGAATTATAAAAGACTTCAAAATTAGTGTTGGTATTATGAAGGGGATTGGATAAAATCTAGAGCCAAGATCGTGGGAATATCTGACTTTGAATAAGGTTAGATTACTGTTTCAAAAGAACATTTACTCTGACAGCGATATGGAGAATGTCCCTTCTAGACTGTGATATTATATTATCAAAGAACAAAAAAGATTGACTTAGTAGAAAGAAATTTTGTTTAAAAGGCTTGTTGCAAAATGGCAGGGGGCTGGGACGAGGTAGAAGAAGAACCATTGCGATATGTAGAACGTTCTGATAGATCAGCAAGCATCTTAAGAGTTAAGATCATATATATTATATGATCTTACTTACACATGAACTCCCAAAATTCAGACTCACAGAAGCATGGTTGAAGCATGGTTACCAGGAAGTGACTGGGTGGGAGCATGGGGAGATGTTGGTTAAAAGGTACAAGCTTCCAGCTATAAAATAAGTAAGTTATGGGAATCTAATGTACAGCATGGTAACTATAGTTAGTAATATTGTATTATATATTCAAAATTTTCTCAGAGTAGATTTTTGGTGTCCTCCTCACAGAGACAAAGCTAACTATAAAAGATGATTGACATGTTATTTAGTTTGATCAGGGTAATCACTTCACAATATATGCTTATATAAAATCATTACACTGTACAATTTGTACAATTTTTATTTGTCAGTTTTATGCCATGATGGGCTTTCCCAGTGGTAAAGAATCCACCTACAATGCAGGAGACACAGGTGACACGGGTTTGATCCCTGGGTTGGAAAGATCCCCTAAAGGAGGGCATGGTATCCCACTCTAGTATTCTTACCTGGAGAATCCTATGAAGAGAGGAGCCTGGTGGGCTATAGATCATAGAATTGCAGAGTTGGACATAGCTGAAATAACTGAGTGTGTGTGCATGCGTGCGTGCACACACACACACACACATACACAAGGAAAGCTGGGGATGGGAAAGCTAGGCTAAAAGGTTTTTCTTTCATACAGAGAAGTCAGCAGAATAGAAAGCACCCTGAGTGGAGAAATGGGATGAAGAGCCGTGTGATGGAAAAGGTCAGAAAATGTCTCACCCTGAGGCCAGCCTGTTTTCAGGATGGATTATGAAAAAATGATTGTTACTACTCAGTCGTTAAAAAAAAAAAGATGAAGTACTGTCACTTGCAGCAATATATTAATAGATGGACCTCAGTCAGAGAAAAACAAGTACTGCATGGTTTCATTCATATGCGGAAAGTGAAAAGCAAACAAACAGAAGGACAAAATAAAGAACAAATCACATGAAAGTGAACACAGAGAAAACAGAGCAATGTTTACTAAAGGGGAATGGAAAATTGGTAAAGAAGAGTCACTGTATGGAGATGGATGGAAGCTAAATTTTTGGTAGTGAGCACAGTATAGTCTCTACAGAAGTAGAAATACAATCTTGTATGCATGAAACTTATATAATGTTATAAACCAATGCTATCTCAATGAAAAAATGAATTTAAAATTGAATTGTTTACCAGTTCAGGCAGATAGCAAGAAAAAGTTCAGGACCCGGGGGGAAGGAAAGAATCAAAAGTTTAGTCAACAAGAATTTTATTCAGTTAATCATTAACAAGGCAAAACATGGATATGTGGAGGGTGTCGGTGTCACCAATAAACAGGCATCCGTGATTCTTAGCAAAGTCATATGAGAAACAATGTTTCTTTGGAGAACAACAGAGAAAGTTCAACATTGTCAGCATATAACTGTAAATACACTGAAATGAGAAATCAAATGTAGTTGTTTCCCTTGAAGTCCAGACTTCAAACAACACAAAGTAGTGAATGAAAATAGATTTGATAGTGAGGCTACCTGGTCTGCTTGTGATAAATTGTACAATGCAGGGCAATTATTTTAACTACTCTTTCTTTATATAAAAGAGAATAATGCATCTCTGCTTGCTATAAGAAATGGAGCAAATATGAACATCTTTGGAAACACCCTTTGTAAACTGCAAAACATCAGACATGAGTTTACTATCTATGAAGTGAACACTGGCTGAACAAGTGAGCAAGTACAGAGGTGTCGGGGTACAGGAAGAGCCCCATGTTCCCTCTGCTACTTTGTTAGAATATACTGCTTCCTCTGCCCCATGCATGCCTTCACATCTTGCTTAAGAAGGAAAGAATAAATTAGGTTTAGCTTTCCAGAGATAGAAACTTTGAATTCTGTGCTGCCTGGTACTTATCAAAAGCCAGGTTATGAAAGCAATATTTATAGACAGTTGTCTGAGGATGTGAATTCTATCAATTTCTCTGGTTATTTTAAAATGCTACTTTTCTATTAAAGTGAACTGAAAGGGAAAGTTGCTCAGTCTTTGTGACCCCATGGACTGACTACAGGCCAGAGTACTGGACCGCCTTTCCCTTCTCCAGGGGTTTTTCCTGACCCAGGAATCACACCAGGGTCTCCAGAATTGCAGGCAGATTCCTTACCAACTGAGCTATCAAGGAAGCAATTAAAACAGGCCTTCAAAGAGCTAGCACTTATACTAACTTATTTTGTCTTCTCACAGAATAAGTTCATTGAGCCAAGACTCCATAAGGAGTGTGATGAAGTGGCTGACAGCTCCAACTTTAAACCTGGGCAGACCTGAATTTAAGTACCAGTTCTGTCACTTAATCATTGTGAACTTGAGCAATTGATTGAAGCTTCTTGTGGTTTATCTATACATGATGTTCATATAGTAACTTCATTATAGAATTTCTGGACCATCACCTGAAATTATATATTTGAAAAGATTATCACAATTTCTGGACATCATAAAACTTTTTAGGGTATGTTTGTAGCTAAATAGGATGTTCTGAACTTGACAAGCTTAGAACCTTGAAAGTCAATTTTGTTAAAGGTGATCCATTTGGTTACAGATGATCTGGACTAGGGGACTAGTCCAGAGAAGGTGATGGCACCCCACTCCAGTACTCTTGCCTAGAAAATCCCATGGGCGGAGGAGGCTGGTGGGCTGCAGTCCATGGAGTCGCAAAGAGTCGGGCATGACTGACCGACTTCACTTTCACTTTTCACTTCCATGCATTGGAGAAGGAAATGGCAACCCACTCCAGTGTTCTTGCCTGGAGAATCCCAGGGACGGGGAAGCCTGGTAGGCTGCTGTCTATGGCATTGCACAGAATCAGACACGACTGAAGTGACTTAGCAGTGGGCCAGTCCGGAGAAGGTGATGGCACCCTACTCCAGTACTCTTGCCTGGAAAAGCCCATGGGTGGAGGAGCCTGGTGGGCTGCAATCCATGGGGTTGCTAAGAGTCGGACACGACTGAGCAACTTCACTTTCACTTTTCACTTTCATGCATTGCAGAAGGAAATAGCAACCCACTCCAGTGTTCTTGCCTGGAGAATCCCAGGGATGGCAGAGCTTGGTGGGCTGCTGTCTCTGGGGTCGCACAGAGTCAGGCACAACTGAAGCAACTTAGCAGCAGCAGCAGCAGCAGTGGGCTAGTCAGATTATGACTGGATATCTAAACCTAGAGTCTCTGCATTCAGTTCAGTTCAGTCGCTCAGTCGTGTCCAACTCTTTGCGACCCCATGAATCACAGCACGCCAGGCCTCCCTGTCCATCACCAACTGCCAGAGTTCACTCAGACTCACGTCCATCGAGTCCGTGATGCCATCTAGCCATCTCATCCTTGGTCGTCCCCTTCTCCTCCTGCCCCCAATCCCTCTCATGATGTACTCTGCATATAAGTTAAATAAGCAGGGTGACAATATACAGCCTTGACGTACTCCTTTTCCTATTTGGAACCAGTCTGTTGTTCCATGTCCAGTTCTAACTGTTGCTTCCTTACTTGGAGTTAATCTCAAACAATTCAGTGATGTCACCAAGGCAGTAAAATTTTATTTGCACTGCTGATTGAAGAGTAGATGAGACCACACAGTGAGTGAAGAAAAGAGCAGATGTGAGAAAAAGATAAATCCTTGGCATCTTTTCTCTTTGATCTCAAATATCTTCATAAAGGCTACATCCCTGTTCTTAGAATTAAGATTAACCTCATGGAAAAACCGTATGTCTAGTTTTAGAAGCTGTATGTTTCTGAAACATAAATTTCCTTAATTATTTACTCTCCTCTAACTTTTAGAAGGGAAAATTAAAAATTAGAACAAAATAAGATTCAATGATAGAGAATGAAATGGCAAACCCACTCCAGTATTCTTGCCTGGGAAATGCCACGGACAGAAGAGCCTGGCAGGCTACAGTCCATGGGGTCACATAAAAGGCAGACTCGACTTTGCAACTAAACAATATAGATCAAATGAAAAAGAGAGATTATATGTATGATCCATGCAGTCATATGAGAAGGATATTTTATTGATGAAAACAGCATGTTACAACCTATATACTGCTTTAGTATTTAACTTAAATGGAAATCAAGACATACTCAATTATTACTAAATTTAACTGTTCTCTCAATAGTTTGATTGTTCTCATCCTGCATAAACTCATGAACACAATTCAACTCTCATTTGATAAAATCTCTAATTGCAAAACTCAATATATAGATATTGGAGAAGGAAAAAAAAAGCCCTCTGTACTTCTAGGTTCTTCTGACTCGGCTAAGACTTAAACTGATATTAGCAGAAGAAAAACTAAGTTTAATTACAAATGTTTGGAGATTTCATAGGACTGAGGCCCAAGGACAAGTTTAAATTAACTTGAGAACCTTCTTCTGAGAGAAGAGGGTAGGGATTTGGGGCTTTAAAGGGGAGAAACGCAATTCATATGGAGATGGAAAAACAAATATTTGATAAAGGAATGTTTGTTTATGCCATAGAGATATTGGGACACAGAGTCGACTTTGGTCTCCAGGCCCTGATAAGCTTCCTACCACAGTAGCCCATGTTCTCTGTAGATCTCTCTGATGAGAGGGTTTGTCCTGGACCAGGCCCTTTAGCTAAAATCTTTTAGGCAGCTAACAGGGAGGTAATAAGAAAGACTTCCTGAGCCTTTTGGTTCTTAAAAACAATCAGCCAAAACTAACTGTCAAGCTGAAGAGATACATTTAGGGGTGGTAAATTTTGTTTTATCAAAAAACCTGGATGGTAGCCAAGCAAAAATATAATTCACTCAAGAGGATTTGCCTAAAGTGATTTTCATGAGATTATTTCCAAAGATGCAGCCAAGATTAAGGAACCTGAATTGATAAGGCATGATGAGGCACCCAAAGACTGACTTCAATAGAAAGTGATCACCATTCTTAGCCTGAAGGAGTGAGGGAAAGGATATTACTAGATTCCACTGAGAACTGGGAACTTCCCTGGTGGCTCAGCTGGTAAAGAATCCACCTGCAATGAGGGTTCCATCCCTTGGTAGGGTTCCATCCCTTGGTTGGGAAGATGCCCTGGTTAAGGGCATGGCAACCCACTCCAATATTCTTGCCTAGAGAATCCCTTGGACAAGGGAGCCTGGTAGGCTGCAGTCCATGGAGTCGCAAACAGTTGGACATGACTGAGTGACTAAGCACAGCACAGTGAGCACTGGAGAAGAGGCCACCTCACAGGAGTTGACTTTTCTATATGACTTGCCTTAGAATCAGCATGTCTAATTAAAATATAAAGCAAACTAGGGAGCCTGGTAGGCTGCAGTCCATGGAGTCGCAAACAGTTGGACATGACTGAGTGACTAAGCACAGCACAGTGAGCACTGGAGAAGAGGCCACCTCACAGGAGTTGACTTTTCTATATGACTTGCCTTAGAATCAGCATGTCTAATTAAAATGTAAAGCAAACCCTGTATCTTTACAACTTTTAGCTAACTTAGGAAGAATTGTTAAATGTGTAAATTTGTGTCTATGTAAAAATCATCTAATCTTTCAATTACTTAAGTCTTAGTTTGCATCCTTCTGTCATTTTCATGATTTTTTTTTCATATAAAACTTACATAAACGCAACTTTATAGGAAGGGGTGTTTTATCTTTGTTGCTGTTATTGTCGTCCTTTTTATTACAGCTGTTTTTGTGAATAGCTGGTTTGCCCTGTTATCTCTTCTACCAAGTGATTCTGTGACTAATTGCAAGCTCTTGGAGTTGCATTTCAGAGTGGGCCTTTCAACTTCAGACAGTAGAACTTGGATGGAGGTCACTAAGTGATAACCAGTAAGTACTCCTCCTGTCCTTCTTCTTTTTACTTCTTCACTATCAGATTTAACCAAGCTCAATTCAAGCAAACAAGCTGACACCAAACTCCTTAAGCATTTCCCCCATATCTACATTTTTAATTTAAAAAAATGACATATATAGCCATTTTACCATAAAAAAACACTGAATAGATAAAATGAATATTAAGTAACAATTACACTTCCTAGAAGTAATCACATTAATTAATTTTCCTTTTTTGTGGTACATGTATATATTTATTTATTTTAGAGAAGCCTCAAATATATTGTAGAAAAAGAAGGTATACAAATAAATAATGTAAGTCCTTTCAAACTTTATATATTCAAGGTTCTTGTTTTAGTCTTACTATCTGGAAAATGTTTGATCAAAAATGATGTAACATCAATACAAAAAGAAAATTTCACTCATTAATTGTATGAGTGTCAGGTCATTGAGGATAAAAGCTGTAATTGATTTGTTGAATTATAAAGTACATTCCTATATAAAAAAGTAGAGCACTTTACTATAGAATACTATATACCACCTAATCAAAACCAGAATTTTCTGAGGCTCTTCAGATTATGCTAATGTTAAATAAAACATTATTCATAAAACTTCCTAGACTTGTGAAGGTAGTCTTTATCCAGGACTATTGCTATTTGAGTAGGCATTATTGCAATCGAATTGCTCTCCGCTACTCCCCAGTGTAGAAGGGGACAGCAGTTGGGCTTAGCTCAGAATATAGCAAACAAAAGTGGGAAATAGTCAAGAAGCAAATTGGAAAGGGCATGGTATAAATAAATGTAAAACTAATAAAAGAGCAAGGTATTAATTCTTTGCTAAACTGACCTAACAAGAAGAGAAGCTAAAGGCAAAGGAGAAAAGGAAAGATATATCCATTTGAATGCAGAATTCCAAAGAATAGCAAGGAGAGATAAGAAAGCCTTCCTCAGTGATCAATGCAAAGGAATAGAGGAAAACAATAGAATGGGAAAGACTAGAGATCTCTTCAAGAAAATTAGAGATACTAAGAGAACATTTCATGCAAAGATGAGCACAATAAAGGACAGAAATGGTATGGACCTAAGAGAGAAGCAGAAGATATTAAGAAAAGGTGGCAAGAATACACAGAAAAACTATACAAAAGAGTGGACCTTAGGAAGTATCACTATGAACAAAACTAGTAGAGGTGTTGGAATTCCAGCCGAGCTATTTCAAATTCTGAAATATGATGCTGTGAAAGTGCTGCCCTCACTATACCAGCAAATTTGGAAGAATCACAGTGGCCACAGGAATGGAAAAGGTCGGTTTTCATTCCAATCCCTAAGAAAGGCAATGCCAAAGAATGCTCAAACTGCCACACAAAATTGCACTCATCTCACACCACTAGCAGAGTAACGCTCAAAATTCTCCAAGCAAGGCTTCAACAGGACATGAACCGAGAACTTCCAGATATTCAAGCTGGATTTAGAAAACGAAGAGGAACCAGAGATCAAATTGCCAATATCTGCTGGATCATTGAAAAAGCAAGAGAGTTCCAGAAAAATATCTACTTCTGCTTTATTGACTATGCCAAAACATTTGACTGTGTGGATCACAACAAACTGTGAAAAATTCTGAAAGAGATGGGAATACCAGACCACCTGACCTGCCTCCTGAAAAATCTGTATGCTGGTCAAGAAGCAACAGTTATAACTGGACATGGAACAACAGACTGGTTCCAAATCAGGAAAGGAGTATGTCAAGGCTGTATATTGTCACTCTGCTTGTTTAACTTATACACAAAGTATATCATGAGAAATGCTGGGCTGGAAGAAGCACAAGCTGGAATGAAGATTGCCAGGAGAAATATCAATAACCTCAGATATGCAGTAAACTGTGAAAAATTCTGAAAGAGATGGGAATACCAGACCACCTGACCTGCCTCCTGAAAAATCTGTATGCTGGTCAAGAAGCAACAGTTATAACTGGACATGGAACAACAGACTGGTTCCAAATCAGGAAAGGAGTATGTCAAGGCTGTATATTGTCACTCTGCTTGTTTAACTTATACACAAAGTATATCATGAGAAATGCTGGGCTGGAAGAAGCACAAGCTGGAATGAAGATTGCCAGGAGAAATATCAATAACCTCAGATATGCAGATGACACCACCCTTATGGCAGAAAGCATCTTGATGAAAGCAAAAGAGGAGAGTGAAAACATTCCAAAAATTATGATCGTGGCATCCGGTCCCATCATTTCATGGCAAATAGATGGGGAAACAATGGAAACAGTAAAAGACTTTATTTGGGGGTGGCTCCAAAATCAATGCAGATGGTAACTGTAGCCATGAAATTAAAAGACAATTGCTCCTTTAAAGAAAAGCTATGACTAACAGCATGTTAAAAAGCAAAGACACTACTTTAATAACAAACGTTCACCTAGTTAAAGCTATGGTTTTTCCAGTAGTCATGTTTGGATGTGAGAGTTGGTCTATAAAGAAAACTGAGCACCAAAGAATTGATGTTTTTGAACTATAGTGTTGGAGAAGACTCTGCAAGGAGATGCAACCTGTCAATCCTAAAGGAAATCAATCCTGAATATTCTTTGGAAGGACAGATGCTGAAGCTGAAACTCCAATACTTTCGCCACCTGATGTGGAGAGCCGACTTATTGGAAAAGACTCTGATGCTGGGCAAGATTGAAGGCAGGAGGAGAAGGGGACAATAGAGGATGAGATGGTTGGATGGCATCACCAACACGATGGACATGAGTTTGAGTAGGCTCTGGGAGTTGATGATGGACAGGGAAGCCTGGCATGTTGCAGTCCATGGGGTCGCAAAGAGTTGGACACGACTGAGCGACTGAACTGAACTGAAGATATTAATCATGGGGCATTCTAGTTAAACTGACTTAGCAAAATTCTTGCCCAAACTGTGCTTTACAAGTATTAAGATAAGCCCAAGATCAGGCCTATTCAAGTAGTGGGCTCAAAAAAGCCTGACTAAGATTTGATCAAGGAAAGAATTCTTGATCTACCAGCAGTACAGGGCCATGCTGCTCTCTACTGGCACACATCAGTATCTGCAGATATTTCATTTTTGGATTTCTAGCTTGGAGCACATGGTGCATTAGTGAAGAATCTGTCTGCCAATGTAGGAGATGTAAGGGATGTGGGTTTGATCCCTGGGTCAGGAAGTTCTCCTGGAGGAGGAAATGGCAACCCACTCCATTATTCTTGCCTAGGAAATCCCATGGACAGAGGAGCCTGGTGGGGTACAGTCTGTGGGTTCTCAAAGAGTCAGACATGACTGAGTACACACTCACACATACAGCTTGGAGCACAGTGAAAATCAAAGATAATCAGCAAGTTTGAAGATAATAAATTCTACTAATTTGCTACTGTTTTCTGAAGTTCTGCAAGAGTAGCTATTTTTTGTTTCATATTCTTTTGAAAAGCAATTCAAACAGTCAATTATTTAAAAATCAATTCAATAAACAATTTCTTAGCATCAACTAAGTGCCAGACATTATGTTAGTCACTGAACACACATAATTCAATCACAGGTAAAATTTACCTTCAAGGAACTCATGCTATAATAACTACCCAGAAGTATTATTTATGATAATAATGACAAAGGAAGTACCAAGAGGAAGAGTATGTGCTTTTACTTTCCCCATCCCTAGCTAATTTCATAAAAAGTTTGTTTTTTTTTTTTTCCTACAGTGTCATTCTCTCAAGTTCTTGAACCAAACCTGACAGAGCCTGGTAGGAAAGAAGGTTTAAAATTATTTTTTCTTAAGATCATTCCTCAAAAAAGTTCTTTCTTTATTTACAACGTTGTTGCAACTTTCTCCATTACCTTCAAAAGTGTGCTCATCTACATGAGACCACATTTTCCATAGTTCCATGAAAGCGAAAGTCACTCAGTCACGTCCAACTCTTGTGACCCCATGGACTATACAGTCGTTGGAATTCTCCAGGCCAGAATACTGGAGTGGGCAGCCTTTCCCTTCTCCAGGGAATCTTCCCAAATCAGGAATCAAACCCAAGTCTCCTGCATAGCAGGCAGATTCTTTACCAGCTGAGTCACAAGAGAAGCCCTCCATAGTCCCATAGTTGGATATGAATTCTATACTGAACTTCAGACAAATGAAAAGAGATATGACATGTGCCTCAATTCTATCTTCTTTAGAATCAGATGCTTTCCTTGTTCACTCTAGTTAATAGAGAAAATCCTATTTCAAAAAAGGAAAAGATCTAGGATCCAAGCATAAAAGCTTCCCCCTAATACCCACTGATTTTAAGTATTACCACTAAAACCCCTTTCCCCCACAGACATGAATACTGCTCACTGCTCAAAATTAAAATCCAGTTCATCCCACTCCATTGGACCTTGTGCTTCAATTTATGAACACCCCTCAGGGGGATTAACCTTACACATGGATCAGGTCCTGTTTCTTCCTCTTCTCCACCCAGTCTTTCAGCCCATGTTAACATAGCCTGAAAGATGAGGGAAGGTTTCATGCAAGAGATAATATTTGAGCCAGGTTTAAAAGGACAACTCAGATTTATATAAAGAATGAAATGAAAGAGAAGAAAAAACATTCTAATTAGAAGAATAGGTGTAAGACATCTAAACACTTAGTACTTAAAAATAATGATCTGTATATACTGATAAAAAAATATCTCTAAGACATTTATGAATGAGAAAAACTAGGAGAAAAGTAATTCATAAGGTGTTGTCTCCTTAATTTAAAATGAACAAGCAAATATATATATATATATATATTTTAATAAATGTGAACACGTAAGCAAAATGCTTTTGCAAATTGATTTGTAAGAACCTCTGAAACAGGAGTTCATGAACTGAGCCACAGTCAGCTCCCAGTCTTGTTTTTGCTAACTGTCTAGATTTTCTCCATCTTTGGCTTCAAAGAATACAATCAATCTGATTTCACTATTGACCATCTGGTGATGACCATGTGTAGAGTCTTCTCTTGTGTTGTTGGGAGAGAGTGTTTGCTATGACCAGTGTGTTCTCTTTGAAAAACTCTATTAGCCTTTGCCCTGCTTTATTCTGTACTCTAAGGTCAAATTTTCCCATTACTCCAGGTATTTCTTGACTCTCTACTTTTGCATTCCAGTCCCCTATAATGAAAAGGACATCTATTTTGGTGTTAGTCCTAGAAGGTCTTGTAGGTCTTCATAGAACCGTTCAACTTTGTCTTCTTCAGCATTACTGGTCGGGTCATAGACTTGGATTACCATGATATAGAATGGTTTGCCTTGGAAATGAGCACAGATCATTCTGTCATTTTTGAGACTACATCCAAGAACTGCATTTCAGCCTCTTGTTGACTATGATGGCTACTCCATTTCTAAGAGATTCTTGCCCACAGTAGTAGATAAAATGGTCATCTGAGTTAAATTCACCCATTCCAATCCATTTTAATTCACTGATTCCTAAAATGTCAATGTTCACTCTTGCCATCTCCTGTTTGACCATTTCCAATTTGCCTTGATTCATGGACCTAACATTCCAGGTTCTTATGCAATATTGCTCTTTACAGCACTGGACTTTACTTCCATCACCAGTCACATCCACAATTGGGTGTTGTTTTTGCTTTTGCTCTGTCTCTTCATTCTTTCTGGAGTTATTTCTCCACTGATCTCCAGTAGCATATTGGGCACCTACTGACCTGGAGAGTTCACCTTTCATTGTCCTATCTTTTTGCTTTTTCATACTGTTCATGAGGTTCTCAAGGCAAGAAAACTGAAGTGGTTTGCCATTCCCATCTCCAGTGGACCACATTTTGTCAGAACTCTCCACCATGATCCATCCATCTTGGGTGGCCCTACATGGCATGGCTCATAGTTTCATTGAGTTAGACAAGGCTGTGGTCCTTGTGATCAGATTGGTTAGTTTCCTGTGATTGTGGTTTTCAATCTGTCTGCTCTCTGACAGAGAAGGGCAAGAGACTTATGGAAGCTTCCTGATGGGAAGGACTACTGAGGGGGAAACTGGGTCTTGTTCTGATGAGCAGGGCCATGTTCAGCAAATCTTTAATTCAATTTTCTGTTGATGGTTGTGGCTGTGTTCCTTCCCTATTATTTACCTGGAGCCAAACTATGGTGGAGGTAATGAAGATAATGGCGACCTCCTTCAAAAGGTCCCACGCATGTACTACTACACCCAGTGCCCCCAGCCCTGCAGCAGGCCACTGCCGACCCACGCCTCCACCGGAGACTCCTGGACACTCCTGGGCAAGGCTGGGTCAATCTCTCATGGGGTCACTGCTTCTTTCTCCTGGGTCCTGGTGCACACAAGGTTCTGTTTGTGCCTGCCAAGAGTTTCTTTCTCAGTCCTGTGTAAGTTCTGGCAGCTCTATAGTGGAGTTAATGACAACTTCCTCCAAAAGGAGTTATGCCATACCCACATCTACTGCAGCCAGAGCCCGAGCCCCTGCCCCTTGGCAGTCCACTGTGGACATGTACCTTCTCAGGTGACACTCAAACACAGTTCTGTCTCAGTCTTGTGGGATCTCTGGATCCTGGTGTGCACAGGTTTGTTTGAGCCCTCTGAATGGTTCTGGTAGGTATGGGGCTTGATTCTAAATGTGATTTTCTCCCTCTTACCATCTTGCTCCAGAGGTTGGTGATGGACAGGGAAGCCTGGCATGCTTGCAGTCCATGCGGTCACAAAGAGTCAGACACGACTGAGCGACTGAACTGACTGACTGACTGACCATCTTGCTGGGGCTTCTCCTTTGTTCTTGGACATGGGGTATCTCCTCACAGTCACTCTTGCACGCAGCCACCACTCCTTATTGACAAATTCAGGCTTAAATTGAAGAAAGTAGGGAAAACCTATAAACCATTCAGATATGACCTAAACCAAATCCTTTACGATTATACAGAGGAAGTGACAAATAGATTCAAGGGATTAGATCTGATAGACAGAGTTCCAGAAGAACTATGGACAGAGGTTCATGATATTGTACAGGAGGCAGGTATCAAGACCATCCCCAAGAAATGCAAAAAGGCAAAACAGTTGTCTGAGGAGGCCTTACAAATAACTGTGAATAGAAGAGAAGCAAAAGGCAAAGGAGAAAAGGAAAGATAAACTGATTTAAATGCAGAGTTCCAAAGAATAGCAAGGAGAGATAAGAAAGCCTTCCTCAGTGATCAATGTAAAGAAATAGAAAACAATAGAATGGTAAAGTCTAGAGATCTCTTCAAAAAAATTAGAGATACCAAGGGAACATTTCATGCAAAGATGAGCTCAATAAAAGACAGAAATGGTATGGACCTAACAGAAGTAGAAGACATTAAGAAGAGGTGGCAAGAGTAACCAGAAGAACTATACAAAAAAGATCTTCATGACCCAGAAAACCACAGTGGTGTGATCACCAACCTAGAGCCAGACATTCTGGAATTCAAAGTCAAGTGGGCCTTAGGAAGCATCACTATGAACAAAGCTAGTGGGAGTGATGGAATTCCAGTTGAGCTATTTCAAATCCTAAAAGATGATGCTGTGAAAATGCTATATTCAATATGCCAGCAAATCTGGAAAACTCCAAACCGATCTGGAAAAGATCGGTTTTCATTCCAATCCCAAAGAAAGGCAATGTCAAAGAGTGTTCACATTACCACACAGTTGCACTCATCTCACTCGCTTGAAAAGTAATGTTCAAAATTCTCCATGCCAGGCTTCAGCAGTACAAGAACCATGAAATTCCAGCTGTTCAAACTGGATTTACAAAAGGCAGAGGAACCAGAGATCAAATTGCCAACATCCGTTCAATTCTTGAAAAAGCAAAAGAGTTCCAGAAATATATCTACTTCTGTTTTATTGATGATGCCAAAGCCTTTGATTGAATGGATCACAACAAACAGTGAAAAATTCTGAAAGAGATGGGAATACCAGACCACCTGACCTGCCTCTTGAGAAATATGTACGCAGGTCAGGAAGCAACAGTTAGAAGGGGACATGGAACAACAGACTGGTGCCAAATTAGGAAAGGAGTATGTCAAGGCTGTATATTGTCACTCTACTTATTAAACTTATATGCAGAGTATATCATGAGAAACACTGGGCTGGATGAAGCACAAGCTGGAATCAAGATTGCCAGGAGAAATATCAATAACCTCAGATATGCAGATGACATCACCCTTATGGCAGAAAGCATCTTGATGAAACTGAAAGAAGAGAGTGAAAAAGTTGGCTGAGAACTCAACCTTCCAGAAACTAAGATCATGGCATCTGGTCCCAACACTTCATGGCAAATAGATGGAAAAACAATGGAAACAGTGAGAGAGTTTATTTTGAGGGGGCTCCAAGATCACTGCAGATGGTGACTGCAGCCATGAAATCAAAAGATGCTTGCTCCTTGAAAGGAAACCTATGACATAACTAGACAGTGTATTAAGAAGCAAAGACATCACTTTCCCAATAAAGGTCATCTAGTCAAAGCTATGGTTTTTCCAATAGTCATGTATGGATGTAAGAGTTGGACCATAAAGAAGGCTGAGCACTGAAGAACTGATGCTTTTGAATTGTAGTGCTGGAGAAGACTCTCTGGAGTCCCTTGGCCCTCAAGGAGATCAAATGAGTAAATCCTAAGGGAAACCAACCTTGAATATTCTTTGGAGGGACTGTTGCTGAAGCTGAACCTCCAATACTTAGGTCTCCTGCTGCAAAGAGCCAACTCACTGGAAAAAGACCCTGATGCTGGAAAAGACTGAAGGTAAAAGGAGAAGGTACAGCAGACAATGAAATGGGTTAGATATCATCTCTGACTCATGATCATGAATTTGGTTAAACTCCAGGGGATAGTGAAGGTCAGAGGAGCTTGTTCCCAGGGTAGTCCAAGGGGTCGCAAAGAATCAGACACAGTGTAGAGACTGAACAACAACAATTGGCTGGATTTATAAAACATGATGATGTAGGATTGTGTGTGTGTATGTATATTAGTATGTTAGTTGGGAAATTAGAAACAGCTTGTTGAGAGGAAAGAATAAAAATGCTCAGTAGGAAAAAAAAAATTAAAACATGACTGGATGGTAGGACTATAGAGAAAATACTTTTACATTTTTATACGGGCAAGACTTTATGAAATGTGGGGTCCAAGTTAACAAACAAGACTTGGTAGTTAAAAGATCCTGAGATCTACTCTCTGACAGGTATGTCTTTATATCATTTGGAATCCAGGAAACGTCACCTGGACTTTCAAAATTAGAGGCACTTGACATATTTCCATCTCTGGAGTTATTTATTTACATTCCAAAAGATAAGAACCTTGAAACCTTTTCATTTGCCAATTATAATTTGTTTAAATTAGGGAAATTAAGTTTCCCTTTCTCTTTCTGGACCAGAGGAAGTCAACATGTTTATAGAACTCCTATTTATATTTTGGGGGTTCCATTACTGTAATGTAAAAGCAGGCTTTGTACTTGTAGGTGTGTCTATATGGCTAACACTTTACTTCAGAAGAAGAAAGAACTAAGGCAAAAGGGAATTAGCAAAGTAATTATTGTGAGGAATAATACGATCACTTCTCCAGAAATTCTATGTTTACTTTCAGATAATATGAAAAAATATAAATATTAAAATCTTATCATAGCACTGATATTCAATTTCACTGAGAATCATACTTTTGTGGCAGAGTTGAAGGTGGCTATATTCCTAGTGTTTTGCCTTTTTTTTTTTTAATCCCGTCATTTTCTGAATATAAATTGAAAGATATTATTTTGTCTTTTTTGTTTCACAGGTTTCTATTAATGGCCTAGTAGGTGTCAACTACAAATTACATTTGCCTTCCACCTCTACAAGGATTAAATCACGTGTTACTGCAGATGCTGATTTTCAACAGCCCCTGAAAGGAATTCAGAGTGGAGAGTAGAAGCAAGGCACTCTGTACTCTGAGGAAAACTGCAGGGTAGGCCTTTAGATAGATAGATATTTTCAGGAAGTGATTTTATGAGCTCAATTCTTGTATCTCCTCATATCTAGAAAAGCCCTAAAATCCTTCATGGTGATATCTGCTCCTCATGACTAGCAGTATCCTTCATGAGACTAGCAGCAACTTTCTGCAAAAAATATGTGCTTTGCTGCATGTACTCCCCCTCCAACAAAATCACATATATACTGACCACCCTGTTCACCTTTTCAGAGCAGTTCTTCAGCACTATCTGGGGTGCTGTCTTCTGGGATATAGTCCTCATTTTGCCCTTAAATAAAACTTGATTTGTAACTCTGACATTGTGTGTGTGTGTGTGTGTGTGTGTGTGTGTGTTTTAAGTCACCAGGGGGCAACAGAGAATGAGATGGTTGGATGGCATCACCGACTCAATGGACATGAGTTTGAACAAACTCTGGAAGATGGTGAAGGATAGGGAAGCCTGGCATGCTGCAGTTCATGGGGTTGCAAAGAGTCAAACACAACTTAGCTACTGAACTACAAGGTGCCAAAGTACAATACTGGATAAAAGCAGACCTAAATTCCCACAATCTGCTGAGATGAAGCAGGCAATAGACAAAACAAGTGAGATATTTAGAATGCCAAGTATTGATTGATACTAATTTCTAAAAGGTAAAGCAGGATGATAGGGTAGGGTAGGGAGTAGTTTATCTTAAATAGAGTGACCAGGAAATTTCATTCTGAGTAGGTATTTGATTCCCTGATAGCTCAGTTGGCAAAGAATCTGCCTATAATGCAGGAAACCCTGGTTTAATCCCTGTATCAGGAAGATCTCCTGGAAAAGGGGTTGACTACCCACTCCAGTATTCTTGAACTTCCCTTATGGCTCAGCCGGTAAAGAATATGCCTGCAATGCAGAGGACCTGGGTTTGATCCCTGGTTTGGGAAGAACCTCTGGAGAAGGGAAAGGCTACCCACTCCAGTAGGTCACAAAGAGTTGGACATGACTGAGCGACTCACTTTCACTATCAGGTAGTATTTGAATAGGGATCTGAATAAGAAAAATGAGTGAGCTATAAAAATATTTTGGGGAAAAGCATTCCAGAAAAATGGCACAGCAGGTGCAAGTGTGCCAAATCAAGGGCATGTTCAGTATATTTGGGGAATAGTAAAGGGGGGTTTATGTTTTATTGACTATGCCAAAGCCTTTGACTGTGTGGATCACAATAAACTGGAAAATTCTGAAAGAGATGGGAATACCAAATCACCTGACCTGCCTTTTGAGAAACCTGTATGCAGGTCAGGAAGCAACAGTTAGAACTGGACATGGAGCAGTAGACTAGTTCCAAATAGCAAAAGGAGTACATCAAAGATGCATATTTTCACCCTGCTCATTTAACTTATATGCAGAGTACATCATGAGAAATGCTGGGCTGGAGGAAATACAAGCTGGAATCAAGATTGCCGGGAGAAACATCAATAACCTCAGATATGCAGATGACACCACCCTTCTGGCAGAAAGTGAGGAAAGAACTAAAGAGACTCTTGATGAAAGTGAAAAAGGAGAGTGAAAAAGTTTGGCTTAAAGCTCAATATTCAGAAAACGAAGATCATGGCATCCAGTCCCATCACTTCATGGCAAATAGATAGGGAAACAGTGGGAACAGTGATTGGCTTTATTTTTCTGGGCTCCAAAATCACTGCAGATGCTGATTGAAGCCATGAAATTAAAAGATGCTTACTCCTTGGAAGTTATGACCAACCTAGATAGCATATTCAAAAGCAGAGATATTAATTTGTCAACAAAGGTCCATCTAGTCAAGGCTATGGTTTCTCCAGTGGTCATGTATGGATGTGAGAGTTGGACTGAAGAAAGCTGAGTGCTAAAGAATTGATACTTTTGAAATGTGGTGTTGGAGAAGACTCTTGAGAGTCCCTTGGACTGCAAGGAGATCCAACCAGTCCATTCTAAAGGAGATCAACCCTGGGATTTCTTTGGAAGGAATGATACTAAAGCTGAAACTCCAGTACTTTGGCCACCTCATGCGAAAAGTTGACTCACTGGAAAATTCTCTGATGCTGGGAGGGACTGGGGGCAGAAGGAGAAGGGGACAACAGAGGATGAGATGGCTGGATGACATCACCAACTCAATGGACATGGGTTTGGGTGGACTCTGAGAGTTGGTGATGAACAGGGAGGCCTGGAGTGCTGCGATTCATGGGGTCGCAAAGAGTCAGACACGACTGAACAACTGAAATGAACTGAACTGAACTGAACTGTACTTGAAGGGGGTTAGTATGGATAGAGGAGAAAAAGGAACAAGGAGAAGAAGGACAGGAAAAAGGTTGGGGAGCCAGATTGCAAAGGGGTTTGGTGTCCACTCTAACATCTTTGGTTGTTTTTGAAAAATTCAACATGGAGATCTGAGCAGAGGACTGAGAGATCTGATCCCTATTTTAAAAGATTTACATTAGTGACTGTGCTGAAAATAAATGTGAGATTGGAGGTGTGGGCAAGAGTAGAATCTGAAAGAATAGTCAGGATATTAACTAAAAAAACATGCATACACAACAATGTAAGTTATAAATTCAGCTTTCGGGGGATTACTGAGGACTATAGCTGGGAGACACCCTCTCAGCTAGTTCTGAAGAACTGCTCTGAAAAGGTATGCGGAAGTCTGTATCTCTCTCTATATATATATGATTTTGGTTAAGAGGTACATGCAACCAAGCACACAAATCTGTAGAAGATTTCTGCTAGTCACAAGGAACAGATGTCTCTGTTAATGATTTTAGGGCCCCTTTAAGTATGAGAAGATGCGAGTACTTGAGTTCAAAAGTTTCTCATGAAAATATCTAACTATCTGAAATTCTATTCTGTCAGTTTTCCCAAAGCACAGTGTGCCTCTTTCCTAATTTCCATCCTTTACTCCTTTCAGGGTTTGTTAAAGGTCAGCAATCACAGTGGCTAATGACCTAATTCTTATAGAGTTGTATGGTGGTTGGCAAGAGTGTTTTTTCAGTTGGCAATAATTTTTTCAGCTATTCAGGGAATGGACCATGCTGACTTGGACAAAATTGAAAGTGATTGATTTGTAAGAAATAGCCATACAGCTGACAGGATTTGGGAATGGTAAGTGAGAGACTGGAGTAAAGGATGATTCCACAGTTTTGGGGCTGAGCAAGTCAATGAATGTTTTCTTGGGAATTTACTCACTTGGGATACAAGTTACAAGAAAGGGAGGATAAGAGTTCAATTTTGAGAAGTTGTATAGACATCTACATGGAGATAAGGAGCAAATGTTGAATTTTAGGGGAGCATTTCAATGTAGAGATAACAGTCTGTACCCTATAAATGGTTTATTCTGTTCTTCAAGAAGTATAACTTTCATTCAGTCTTTTGCTTAAGCATCACTTTCATAGGCATTTCTAGATTGATTTATACCATATATCAATGTTCCCCCAAATTTTAGTCCTCTACTCTTCATTACGATAATTCACAGGAATTATCTCCACATGGCATATTACACATAAGTTTTTGTTTGTTTGTTTTCTCTCTCCCTCCATCAGAATAAAATATAAGCTTCATTAAAGAAAAAGATTTATTAGTCATAGCATTGTCCCTGGTAATTGCCTAGCACATAAAATAGTTAATCTGTAAGTACTTTTGAAGCAAAGCATAAATAATGCTCACTGAGATACTTATATGCTTCACATATTATTTTTGAGTAAATTGTAATTATTCACATATTTTTCCCAAAACACCTACCCAAGCACCTAGCATTGTTATTCTTTTAAATTTTACTTTACAATACTGTATTGGTTTTGCCATACATCAACATGAATCCACCACAGGTGTACATGAGTTCCCAATCCTGAACCCCCCTCCTACCTCCCTCCCCATACCATCTCTCTGGGTCATCCCAGTGCACCAGCCCCAAGTATCCTGTATCCTGCATCAAACCTAGACTGGCGATCCATTTCTTACATGATATTATACATGTTTCAATGACATTTTCCCAAATCATCCCACCCTCTCCCTCTCCCACAGAGTCCAAAAGTCTGTTCTATACATCTGTGTCTCTTTTGCTGTCTTGCATACAGGATTATCATTACCATCTTTCTAAATTCCATATATATGTGTTAGTATACTGTATTAGTGTTTTTTTTTTTTTTTTTTTCCTGGCTTACTTCAGTTTGTATAATTGGCTCCAGTTTCATCCACCTCATTAGAACTGATTCAAATGTATTCTTTTTAATGGCTGAGTAATACTCCATTGTGTATATGCACCACAGCTTTCTTATCCATTCATCTGCTGATGGACATCTAGGTTGTTTCCATGTCCTGGCTATTATAAACAGTGCTGCGATGAACATTGGGGTACATGTGTCTCTTTCAATTCTGGTTTCCTCGGTCAGTGTGTATGCCCAGCAGTGGGATTGCTGGGTCATAAGGCAGTTCTATTTGCAGTTTTTTAAGGAATCTCCACACTGTTCTCCATAGTGGCTGTACTAGTTTGCATTCCCACCAACAGTGTAAGAGGGTTCCCTTTTCTCCACACCCTCTCCAGCATTTATTAAACACATTTAATTAGCAAATAAAGAACTGAATGGTTTGTCATTTACTTTTATTTAATGCAAATTTATTTTGCACATTTGTAGGTAAGGATAATAAAAGCCCTGGGGGACTGTTAAATAGAAGGAACCTTCTGAGCATTCCAAATGAGAGATTATGTAGTCTACACAGGTACTTCCTTATATCTGGTGCTTCTTTCCTTCCTGGACATTTAGAAGACTGTATTTCTTTGAAGGAGGAAACAGAACAGGCTCCATCTTGAGAGCAGGACTCCATCTTGGGCCAGACTGTGGACTTTGAGCTATATGCCCAGTATCTATGGAAACGACATACCAACTGGAAAACCAGACCTCCCCCTCCCCCAGATGAAAGAGCCCCAGGGCTCATACCTAGACTCTCCATCACCTAAAAGCATACCTTAATTATCTGTGTAACCAAATAGAATCATAAATTCTATTATGCTTATTGGGGTATGACCACAGGCCTATTGATAATTTATTTATTAGTCATAGCATTGTCCCTGATAATAATTGTGAATAATTACAATTACTTTACTCAAAAAATAATATGTGAAGCATATAAGTATCTCAGTGAGCATTATTTATGCTTTGATTCAAAAGTACTTACAGATTATTTTATGTGCTAGGCAATTACCAGGCAAGAATACTGGAGTGGGCTGCCATTTCCTTCTCCAGGGGATCTTCCCAACCCAGGGATCGAACCCGAGTCTCCTGCATTGCAGACAGACGCTTTACCGTCTAATCCACTAGGGAAGCCCTATTGATAATTGTCCACTGTTAACTACCTAGGCTTAAGACACACTAATCACGGGTTTAAGGCATACAAATCACAGGTTAAATTTGATTACATCTTTCTTTTCCTTTGTTCAGACTAGTTTCAGAGAATCTGGGGAGGTGGGTTTAAGCATGTACACTTAGGGTATATAAGGTTTTCACAAAAACTGGTCAGGGTCCTTGGTTAAGAGGAGACCCTGCCTTGGGCCCGCCAGTGTAATAAACTGGACTCCACTATCTGCATTGTCCTTTTGAGTGAGTTTTTCTCCCAGAAAGCATGGCTACAACATCTTAACCACTTTGTTTGTGTCCTTGTCAGAGAAAGGATAGAGTACAGTCCTCTTGATGATTGCCCATTCAGACAAAACATGTGTTCCTGGAAAGGGAACGCGGAGCATGGTCTCTGACCCAACGCTGCAACCTAACCTACTCGTTGAAAACTAGAGCAGCCAGAACAATGGAAACTGAGTGGAGTAAAAATATCTGTGGTGATAAAAGGCTCTTGAAGCCTTTTATCTAAAAAGGAACATTCTTTCAGTATTACCTAGAGGTCTCATTTTGATTTTGTACAGTAAAACATTGTTGTTGCAAGTGACTAGAGATGAGGCAGAGGGGAAAATGTGTATGAATTCATCAGTTGGGATGGCAGACTACATATCTTTAAGTTATTTAGGTAAATCTCTAGGACCATGACTGCTGGATCATACATCTATGTTTGGTTTTGAAAGAAGTTGCCAGACTGTTTACCCAAATGACCGTATCATTTTGCATTCTCACTAGCAATGAATGAAAGTTATTGTAACTTTGGATCATACAGAAAAAGAGACAAAAGCCTAATTTTTCAGGGAGTCAATAAACTAAAAACTACATTGTGCCTTTCAGTAAATCACTTTTACAAGAATAATTACTGAATTATTCAGTAGGTAAGACAGTGGATCAATAGCTATTTTTCACATTTACTGCCTCACTCTTCATCATCTACCAAAGAAACATTTCCGGTATAAATTCTGCCTGTACCAGACTCCATCCAGCCACAAAAATTATGGAAATCTTTGCTCTGCCTAAGGACTCAAAAAAAGACAATTTTGGAGTCAGTTTCTTGGGAAGAGGCTTATTGGTTACAGAATCTTTTGAATACAAGATGAAGAAGCATAATGAAGCTGGTTCAAGTTTCCATTGAAAGACTTGGTCTGTAGAATTTTGATTCCCTTAAGTATCTCACTTCATGGGAAATAGATGGGGAAACAGTGGAAACAGTGTCAGACTTTATTTTTCTGGGCTCCATAATCACTGCAGATCGTGACTGCAGCCATGAAATTAAAAGATGCTTACTTCTTAGAAGAAAAGTTATGACCCACCTAGATAGTATATTCAAAAGCAGAGACATTACTTTGCCAACTAAGGTCCGTCTAGTCAAGGCTATAGTTTTTCCAGTGGTCATGTATGGATGTGAGAGTTGGACTGTGAAGAAGGCTGAGAGCCAAAGAATTGATGCTTTTGAACTGTGGTGTTGGAGAAGACTCTTGAGAGTCCCTTGGATTAGAAGGAGGTCCAACCAGTCCATTCTGAAGATCAGCCCTGGGATTTCTTTGGAAGGGATGATGCTGAAGCTGAAACTCCAGTACTTTGGCTACCTCATGCGAAGAGTTGAGTCATTGGAAAAGACTCTGATGCTGGAAGGGATTGGGGGCAGGAGGAGAAGGGGACGACCAAGGATGAGATGGCTGGTTGCATCACTGACTCGATGAACGTGAGTCTGAGTGAACTCTGGGAGATGGTGATGGATAGGAAGGCCTGGCGTACTGCGATTCATGGGGTCACAAAGAGTGGGACACGACTGAGTGACTGAATTGAACTGAACTGAAGTATCTCATTAAACCTTAATGCATAACTTATGTTTCATTCTTAAAATATTTTTCTTCTTGCTGTGCATTTGATTACTTTTAACTAATGACTTTGGCCACTTGATGCAAAGAGTTGAATCACTGGAAAAGACCCTGATGCCGGGAAAGGTTGAGGGCAAGAGGGGAAGGAGGTGACAAAGAATGAAATGGTTGGATGGCATCACCAACTCAATGGACATGAGTCTGGGCAAACTTCAGGAGATAGTGAAGGACAGGGAAGTCTGCCATGCTGTAGATCATGGGGTCACAAAGAGACGGATATGATTTAGCAACTGAACAACATTGACTTTATGAGTTGAAGAGCTGCCACTTCCTTGATAATTCCCTATTAACTCCAGCTTCTGATCCCACTACCACAAAGTAGTATAAATTAAATTCAGCTCCTATCATTACTTTTGGAAAATCTTCCTCCCGTTTTCCTATCATTTTAATCTCATTTTAAGGATTGTCATCATCTCTTTGATATCTTCACAGAGCAGGAAAAATATGCCATGATCATTTTCCCTGCCACCTTTTTCGTGGTCAGGTCAGGTACCCTAAAACACTAAAAGAAAAGCAAAACAACTGTGATAATGGTTCCTAGCCTGATTGCCTATAGTGTCTGTGTTGGAGTTTTGAAAAAAAAAAAAAACAATTTATAAATCATTCCATATTCAACAAAGTATCCATAATACATTCAACTTCACTTCCCCAGCAGTATAATTTATTCTATAATTGAAAAATGAAAGAATAGATTCATGAATTATATAAAGAGCTTGCTGTATGAAAGAATACAAAACAAGAAGAGAAATATAGAACAGACCTCTGGACTGTGGTGTTGGAGAAGACTCTTGAGAGTCCCTTGGAATGCAAGGAGATCCAACCAGTCCATTCTGAAGGAGATCAGCCCTGGGATTTCTTTGGAAGGAATGATGCTAAAGCTGAAACTCCAGTACTTTGGCCATCTCATGCGAAGAGTTGACTCATTGGAAAAGACTCATGTTGGAAGGGATTGGGGGCTGGAGGAGAAGGGGATGACCAAGGATGAGATGGCTGGATGGCATCGCTGACTCGATAGATGCGAGTCTGAGTGAACTCCGGGAGTTGGTGATGGACTGGGAGGCCTGACGTGCTGCGATTCATGGGGTCGCAAAGAGTTGGACACGACTGAGTGACTGAACTGAACTGAACTGAACTGGGCGTTACAGGTATAAGACATGTAAAAGTAATTTTGAAAAAATAAACTTGAAATGGTCTTGAAAGTTGAGTAGAACTTTGGCAGGACATGAAGAAGGAAGAAATAATTATATCCAAAGACAACAGTATGAATATTCCAGTATTCTGGCCTGGAGAAGATTCTAATAGAATCTGCCCTGGGATGACTCCAATAGAATATTCCCACATAGTTTTAACCGTTTTGTCATTCTCAAAATGTGATATGCCTCAACTGTTAACATGTATATATTCTAAAATTTCATAAATGCATATTCTCAGACCTCATCTCAAATCTCCTGAATCATAATCTCTGAAAGGAGGTCCATATTCTGTGTTTTGATTAGCCCTATATACAATTCCAAAGTACATTAAGTTTGAGATTCATTGATACAACTCATTCAAAAGATCATATCAAAAGATAAACTAAGTAGAACTAATTGAGACCTAATATCTCTCCAGTCAAAGCATTATAATAATATATATTTCAGAAATGTCACAATTGGAGGTATTAATGAATGTCTATATCATATATAAAGTTTAATTTTATAACATTACACAACTTTATAGGGCTTCCCTTGTGGTTCAGCAGTGAAGAATCCACTTGCAATGCAGCAGATGTGAGTTTGATCTCTGGGTCAGGAAGATTTGCTGGAAAAGGAAATGGCAGTCCACTCTAGTATATTTGCCTGGGAAATCCCATGGACACATGAGCCTGGCAGGCTACAGTCCATGGGGTCACAAAGAGTGGGACACGACTTAGAGACTAAACAACAACAACACACAGTTCTATAAAGAACAAGCTTGAGTAAAACCATTTGCAATTTCAGGCATAATCATGTGTAATTCCATAAATACAACTCAGTTATAAATAGAAGCTCATTTAAATTTTTCCACATCACATTCTGTTAACCATAGAATCACTGTTAATAATCTGGCGTGTCAATTCACTAACCCCAGTTGTCCTTGGAAAAAAAAAGAAATCCAATTTGCTCTCTTTTGGATGCCTACTAAGAAATCATACTCACCTAATAGTTTTTCCTTTTAATAAAAGAATACCACTGTGTTATATTCATGTTTAGCATGAATCAAATGCTACCATTTGTCAAAGTGTAATTTTCAGAAAACTATGAAGCAACAGCATTATCACCTACATTTTGCATATAGGGACACAGAGACACAGAAGTGGTAAGGAATGCACCCAGTATTCCTCACCTAAGAGGTGGGAGAACCAGAATGAGTGTCCCAGAACCCATGCTAATTCTTTTTCTTTGTAATATGTTAAAATCTTTGTTTTATTTAAGTCAGACTTATTAAGGCATACTGTACTTAGAGTAAAATTCACCATCTTCCATAGGCCAGTCAATATTCACAGGTTACATTTTCTTCTTTTACAACAGTGTTTGTCAAACTGTGGTTCCAGATCAGTAGCATCAGCATCACCTGGAAGTTTGTTAGTCCACCCCAGTCTTACTATCAGAAACTCAGTAGGGGGTGAGAACCACAGCACATGTCATATTTATCAGAATTAACATCAACATCGTCTTAATATGTTGAAGTGAAACTGACACCTCACCTTTGTATTCTTCCTCCCCCACACTCATGACTCCAGTATAATACTGAGAAAAGCTATCAGCAGGTCCTAATTCAGAGACATTCTACAGAATATCTGACAATTGTTCCTTGAAATTATCAAGATCATCAATAATAAGAAAAACTGTGACAGTTGAGAGGAGTCTAGGAGACATAAGAACTAACTGGAACAGAAAAAGATGTTAAGGAAAATACTAAGGGAATAGAGCTTTCCCGGTGGCTCAGTGGTAAGGAATCCACCTGCAATGCAGGAAACACTAATTTGATCCCTGAGTCAGAAAGATCCCCTGGAAAAGGAAATGACAACTCACTCCAATATTCTTGCCTGGAAAAATCAATGGACAGAGGACCCTGGTGGGGTAGCTCCACTGGGTCACAAAAGAGTCAGACATGACTTAGCAACTAAACCACTACCATCAAGGCAGTCAAAATCAATATATTAACATTAACTAAAGTGCATATATCAGCAGCTAAATGTACATGAGTTTGAGCAAACTCTAGGAGACAGTGAAGGACAGGGAAGCCTGTGTTACTGCGGTTTATGAGGCCACAAAGAGTCCCATACGACTTAGTGGCAAAATGACAACAATGTATTAATACTGGTTCAGTCACTAACAAATGCAAGCTGGCAATATAAAATTGTTTTGCCAAAAGTTTTACTTTTGTTTTATTTTCAAAGAATTCGTTACCAATGAAACTGCCTGTTAAACACTATAAAAAATTTCAACATGTCATAGAGGACTTAATTTCAATATGCAATCATTAGAAGAAAGGAAACATAGAAATAGAGAAAGGTAGGAGTACATACATCACCAAATTGGGCTGACCAATATCGAGAGCAGTCTGGAGTTCCAATCAGGAAAGAGTCCCAAACAGTGCTTCCCCTCCACAGGTGAGACTTCAAATTGCAGTGTCAGGAGCTCGTGCTTTTTAAATCCAGGCCACAAACTGATATCATCATCAGTTTGAGTGCAAAAATGCAGTTCTGGTTTTACTTTAACATTTTTATGTTTCATCTTGTGAGATAAGAGAACTTCCAGACCCAACCGTCAGGGGATGAAGAAAATTCCAAGAGTCATTCTCTATCTTATCTAAAATGCCACTCAGCTCCCTGGTAAAAAACTTATGTACTCACAGGCCAGCAGGAAGCTAGCAAGTCATCAGGGAAGTGTTCAGTCAGATCAGAATCAGATCAGAGGCCTATTTTGCTTTCTTGCCTCTGAAGACTGAACAAGACTGCCTCCATTTTAGTTTTCCTAATAGAGATATCAGAAAAAATTAGATTTGGGGTATATGGGAACTCTCTTCTCAATCTTTCTGTAAACATAAAATTGTTTTAGGGTTTCTTTGGTGGCCAAAGGTAAAGAAACCACCTGTCAATGCAGGTTCAATTCCTGGTCCAGGAAGATCCCACATGCCTCAGAGCAGCTAAGCCCGTATGCCACAATTATTGAGCCTGTGATCTGGAGCTGGGAGCCGCAGTTATTGAGCCCATGTGCTGTAATTACAGAAACCCATGTGCCCTGGAGCCTGTGCTCCACAGCAAAAGGCATCGCAATGAGAAGCCTGCACACCTCAGCTAGAGAGTAGCCCCCATTCTCCTCAACTAGAGAAAAGCCTGTGTAGCAACAAGGACCCAGCACAGCCAAAAACAAACAAATAAATAAATACATTTTTAAATGTTCTAAATTAAAAGACTAATGAAGTAAGCAATAAAATAAGAATTTAACTTAAAAGTTAGGGGGAAAAAGGAATAATATGTCAGAATAAGCTCAAAATGTATAAAACTCAATATTACAAACAAAAGAAAATGGAAGAATTCTTAGAGAAAAGAAAAAGTATTTTAATTTTGTCTTTGAGATATAGATTAAAATTGAGGAAGACAAGCAAAATAAACTAAGAAAAACATCACACATACAAACAGTACTGAAAATGAGAACAAGTGATTTATGAAGGCTGTCTGGGGAGGCCTTACAAATAGCTGTGAAAAGAAGAGACGTGAAAAGCAAAGGAGAAAAGGAAAGATATAAGCATCTGAATGCAGAGTTCCAAAGAATACCAAGAAAAGATAAGAAAGCCTTCTTTAGCGATCAATGCAAACAGAGGAAAAGAACAGAATAGGAAAGACTAGAGATCTCTTCAAGAAAATTAGAGATACCAAGGGAACATTTCATGCAAAGATGGGCTCGATAAAGGACAGAAGTGGTATGGACCTAACAGAAGCAGACAGTATCAAGAAGAGGTGGCAAGAATACACAGAAGAACTGTACAAAAAAAGAACTTCATGACACAGATAATCATGATGGTGTGATCACTCACCTAGAGCCAGACATCCTGAAATGTGAAGTCAAGTGGGCCTTAGAAAACATCACTACAAACAAAGCAGTGGAGGTGATGGAATTCCAGTTGAGCTATTTCAAATCCTGAAAGATGATGCTATGAAAGTGCTGCACTCAATATGCCAGCAAATCCGGAAAACTCAGCAGTGGCCACATGACTGGAAAAGGTCAGGTTTCATTCCAATCCCAAAGAAAGGCAATGCCAAAGAATGCTCAAACTACCGCACAATTGCACTCATCTCACATGCTAGTAAAGTAATGCTCAAAATTCTCCAAGCCAGGCTTCAGCAGTATGTGAACCATGAACTTCCTGATGTTCAAGCTGGTTTTAGAAAAGGCAGAGGAACCAGAGATCAAATTGCCAACATCCGATGGATCATGGAAAAAGCAAAAGAGTTCCAGAAAAACATCTGCTTCTGCTTTATTGACTATGCCAAAGCCTTTGACTGTGTGGATCACATTAAACTGTGGAAAATTCTGAAAAAGATGTTAATACCAGACCACCTGACCTGCCTCTTGAGAAATCTGTATGCAGGTCAGGAAGCAACAGTTCAAACTGGACATGGAACAACAGACTGGTTCCAAATAGGAAAAGGAGTACGTCGAGGCTGTATGTTGTCACCCTGCTTATTTAACTTCTATGCAGAGTACATCATGAGAAACACTGGATTGGAAGAAACACAAGCTGGAATCAAGATTGCCGAGAGAAATATCAATAACATCAGATATGCAGATGGCACCACCCTTATGGCAGAAAGTGAAGAGGAACTCAAAATCCTCTTGATGAAAGTGAAAGAGGAGAGTGAAAAAGTTGGCTTAAAGCTCAACATTCAGAAAACGAAGATCATGGCATCTGGTCCCATCACATCATGGGAAATAGATGGGGAAACAGTGGAAACTGTGTCAGACTTTATTTTTTGGGCTTCCCTGGTGGCTCAGAGGTTAAAGCTTCTGCCTGGAAGGCAGGAGACCCGGGTTCGACCCCTGGGTTGGGAAGATTCCCTGGAGAAGGAAATGGCAGCCCACTCCAGTACTCTTGCCTGGAGAATCCCATGGAGGGAGGAGCCTGGTAGGCTACAGTCCATGGGGTCGCAAAGAGTCGGACACGACTGAGCGACTTCACTTTCACTTTCAAAGTCACTGCAGATGGTGACTTCAGCCATGAAATTAGACGCTTATGCCTGGGAAGAAATTTATGACCAACCTAGATAGCATATTCAAAAGCAGAGACATTACTTTGTGACTAAGTTCCATCTAGTCAAGGCTATAGTTTTTCCTGTGGTCATGTATGGATGTGAGAGTTGGACTGTGAAGAGGGCTGAGCACCGAAGAACTGATGCTTTTGAACTGTGGTGTTGGAGAAGACTCTTGAGAGTCCCTTGGACTGCAAGGAGATCCAACCAGTCCATTCTGAAGGAGATGAGCCCTGGGATTTCTTTGGAAGGAATGATGCTAAAGCTGAAACTCCAGTACTTTGGCTACCTCATGCGAAGAGTTCACTCATTGGAAAAGGCTCTGATGCTGGGAGGGATCGGGGGCAGGAGGAGAAGGGGACGACAGAGGATGAGATGGCTGGATGGCATCACTGATTCGATGGACGTGAATCTGAGTGAACTCCAGGAGTTGGTGATGGACAGGGAGGCCTGGCATGCTGCGATTCATGGGGTCGCAAAGAATCGGACACGACTGAGCAACTGAACTGAACTGAACTGATTGAGCCAACTCATTGGAAAAATCCTGATGCTGGCCAAGAATGAGGGCAGGAGGAGAAGAGGGCAGCACAGGATGAACAGTTAGATTACATCACTGACTCAATGGACATGAGTTTGAGCAAACTTCCTGGGACAGGGAAGCCTACTGTGCTGCAGTCCACGGAGTCACAAAGGGTCAGACATGACTGAGCGATGGAACAACAGTTGCTGCCTTGCTTCCCAGGTGGTGCAGTGATAGAGATCACCTGCCAATGCAGGAGATTCACGAGATGCAGGTTTGATCCTTGGGTCTAGAAGATCTCCTGGAGGGAGAAATGGCAACCCACTCCAGTATTCTTGCCTGCAAAATTCCGTGGGCAGAGGAGCCTGGCAAGCTACGTCCTTGGAGTTGAAAAGAGCTGAACATGACTGAGCACACAACACATTGCTATCTTAGCATTTATTTATTTTTTGGCCAAGCAGCTTTAGGAACCTTAAACTGACAGTAACCTCTCATACAGGCTCATGCCCTAGAAAAGAGCTCACAGAGGTGCAAGCAAATGTAAGTTTCTGATAGGCCTTGTGGTCAAGTCTTCCTTGCTCACTAGCACTTTTTCTTTCTGGGGTTCTTAGATAAAACCCTCTTGTGACTTACCCAAACTATGCCCTTCTTGTTTGAATTGAGCAGTATGGCATTAGCCTGAGAACATCAGATTACCACAGGCTCTAATAATGGCATGAGCCCCAGGTTCTGCCTGTCTATATCTTCACTTTCCCTTGACTTCCCCTGTGCATATTCCAGGCATATTGGGTTTTTCCTCCAGAGCCTGTGACAAATTCATGACATCAAATATTTTATTTAGTTAAAGACATTACAGATGCATGTAATAGAACTGATGACAGTCTGAGAGAAGGTATTTAACATACTAAAATTAATAAGTGGTTAATATCTGAACTACATAAGGAACTCCAGAAATTAACAATAACATGATGAGAAACAGATTTTAAATGACAAGGGAATAGAACTAGAAATATGACAGATTTCCCAAGTTATTTTTCAACTTTATTAGGAATTAAATAACATTAAGAAAAACTAAATTGCCAAATTAAATTAAAACAACAGTAAGATACATTTATATGCCTGTCAGCATGGTGCAAAAGTAAGAATAACACCTAATATCAGATTGTTAGGGATGAGAAGAGATAGTCATTCATTGCTGGTTAAAGTGGACATGCATATCCATTTGGGGTGAAATGTAGATATCATTAATAACATTATTTCAGCTTACATTCTGTAACTGTAATCCAAGCTATATAATAGTGTAATACCAAGTATAATGCAGTCATTTTATTTCTTATCTCTGAAATAAGACATTTGGTTTTACTCTACTCATCTGCTTGAAAAAAGTGAAATTGTTAGTCACTCAATTGGGTCCTAGTCTTTGAGACCCCTGACTGTAGCCACCAGGTTCCTCTGTCCGTAGAATTGTCTAACCCATGTGCTTACTACCAAGTAATTTACTTAACTTTTCTGTGCCCCAATTTCTTCTTTTGAAAAATTACAACAGGAATAGCATTTATCTCAAAAATTATGCTCAGTTCAGTTCAGTCGCTCAGTCATGTTCAACTCTTTGTGACTCCATGAACTGCAGCACACCAGGTCTCCCTGTCCATCACCAACTCCTGGAGTTCACCCAAACCCATGTTAATTGAGTCAGTGATGCCATCCAACCATTTCATCTTTTGTTGTTCCCTTCTCCTCCTGCCCTCAATCTTTCCCAGCATCAGGGTCTTTTCAAATGAGTCAGCTCTTCATATCAGGTGGCCAAAGTATTGGAGTCAGCTTCAACATCAGTCCTTCCAATGATCACCCAGGACTGATCTCCTTTAGGATGGACTGGTTGGATCTCCTTGCAGTCAAAGGGACTTTCAAGAGTCTTCTCCAACACCACAGTTCAAAAGCATCAATTCTTTGATGCTCAGCCTTCTTTATATTCCGCTTTTACTTCCTTACATGACCACTGGAAAAACCATAGCCTTGACTAGACAGACCTTTGTTAACAAAGTAATGTCTCTGCTTTTTAATATGTTATCTAAGTCGACTATAACTTTCCTTCCAAGGAGTAAGCATCTTTTTATTTCATGGCTGCAATCACCATCTGCAGTGATTTTGGAGCCCAGAAAAAAATAAAGTCAGCCACTGTTTCCACTGTTTCCCCATCTATTTCCCATGAAGTGATGGGACTGGATGCCATTATCTTTGTTTTCTGAATGTTGAGCTTTAAGCCAACTTTTTCACTCTCCTCTTTCACTTTCATCAAGAAGCTCTTTAGTTCTTCTTCACTTTCTGCCATAAGAGTGGTGTCACCTGCATATGTGAAGTTATGGATATTTCTCCTGGGAATCTTGATTCCAATGTGTGCTTCTTCTAGCCCAGCATTTCTCATGATGCACTCTGCTTATAAGTTAAATAAGCAGGGTGACAATATACATCCTTGATTTACTCCTTTTCCTATTTGGAACCAGTCTGTTGTTCCATGTCCAATTCTAACTGCTTCTTCCTGACCTCCATACAGGTTTCTCAAGAGGCAGGTCAAGTGGTCCGATATTCCTATCTCTTTCATAATTTTCCACATTGTGATCCACACAATGGATCACAGTAAAAGGCTTTCCATAGTCAATAAAGCAGAAACAGATGTTTTTTCTTGAATTCTCTTGCTTTTTCAAGAGAACAGAATTAAGTTTATTGAGGTAATATATTTAGAAAATATAGGGAAAGTAGTACTTAAAAGCTGTATATTGTCACGCTGCTTATTTAACTTATATGCAGAGTACATCATGAGAAACACTGAGCTGGATGAAGCACAAGCGGGAATCAAGATTGCCGGGAGAAATATCCATAACCTCAGATATGGAGATGACATCACACTTACGGCAGAAAGTGAAGAAGAATTAAAGAGCCTCTGGATGAAAGTGAAAGAGGAGAGTGAAAAATTGGCTTAAAGCTCAACATTCAGAAAACTAAGATCATGGCATCTGGTCTCATCAGTTCATGGCAAATAGATGGGGAAACAGTGGTAACAGTGACAGACTTTATTTTCTGGACTCCCAAATCACTGAAGATGGTGATTGCAGCTGTGAAATTAAAAGGCGCTTGCTCCCTGGAAGAAAAGTTATGACCAATGTAGACAGTGTATTAAAAAGCAGAGACATTACTTTGTCAACAAAGGTCCATCTAGTCAAAGCTATGATTTTTCCAGTAGTCATGTATGCATGTGAGAGTTGGACTATAAAGAAAGCTGAGCGCTGAAGAATTGATGCTTTTGAGCTGTGGTGTTGGAGAAGACTCTTGAGAGTTCCTTGGACTGCAAGGAGATCCAGCCAGTCCATCCTAAAGGAAATCAGTCCTGAATAGTCATTGGAAGGACTGATGCTGAACCTGAAACTGCAATACTCTGGCCACCTGATGCGAAGAGCTGACTCATTTGAAAAAACCCTGATGCTGGGAAAGACTGAAGGTGAGAGAAGGGAATGACAGAGGATGAGATGGTTGGATGGCTTCACTAGCTGAATGGACATAAGTTTGAGTAAACTCCAGGAGTTGGCAATGGACAGGGAAGACTGGCGTGCTGTGGTCCATGTGGTTGCAAAGAGTCAGACATGACTGAGTGACTGAACTGAACTGAATAGTAAATTATAACTATTAATACAAAAGGAAATATGAACTAGGGAATGTGTGAGTATGTCTATTCAGGATATTGTTGGAGCAGGAAGATGGAGGCATCCTAGGTATCTATCATTAGGGGGATTAAACATAATATGTGGTTGGAGCATAGTACAAAATAATAGGCAGTTAATAAGATTGATGAACTTGTGCATTAAGAATAGATCTTAAACATTTAGAGTAAATTTATTCGAATGTAAAAATATGCCAGACTTCTTGTTCAGGTCAAATATGAAAAAAATTTAGATACTATCAAACATCCTCAAAATAAGAAGAAAGCTGAACACACTGAAAATCAACAAATTATTCTTAAATCTACTAGAGGATCATATGGCAGATCTCTGCTTCTCAAACTGCAGGATAAGACATATCAAGAATCACAGCTTCCTGTGAGCAGAAGCCCTCCTCTTGAGCCAGAATTGGTAGGACGACTTGACAAAATATGAAAATAACTTATAAAATTCAAAATAAGAGAAAAATCCCATTAAAAAGTGGACAAAAGATCTGAACAGAAATCTCATCAAAGAAGGTATACCAAAGGCAAATAAATAAATAAATATATATATATATATACACACACACATGAATGTTGAATTTAACATCATATGTCAATAGAAAATTGCAAGTTAAAACAATATTGTGATATCACTCCACATGTACTAGATTGGCCCAAATCCATGACATGAACAACATCAAATGCTGGAGAGGATGTGGAGAAAAAAAACTCTTATCCATTGCTGTTGGGAATGAAAAATGATGCAGCTGCTCTGGAAGACAACTGACACCTTACAAAATTTACAACATCCTTACCATTCGATCTAGTGATCATGCTCCTTAGCATTTTTCCACAAGGAGCTAAAATCTTATGCCTACACAAATATCTGCAAGTACATGTTTATAGCAGCTTTTTTTTTCTTAATTTCCAAAACGTAAAGCAATCAAATGTCCTTCCATAGGTAGATTTATAAACACATTGCTATACATCCAGAAATGGACTATTGTTCAGCAACAAAAAGAAATGAACTACCAGGCCATTAAAACCCACGGAGGAATACTGAATACACACTACCAAGTGAAAGAGACCAGTTTGAGAGGCTGTGGATAGTGAGATTCAAACAATGTGGCATTCTGGAAAAGGCAAATCTGTGATATTGTGAAAAAAGCAGTGTAGCCAGGTGTTGAGGGACAAGGGAGGAAAAATGAATAAGAGGAACACGGGATTTTAGGGCAGTGACATTATCCTTTGTGACATTGTGATAGTATATATCTGACATTATGTATTTTTAAAAACCCATAGAACTCTTCAATGGAAGAGTGAATCTCAGGGTAAGCAATGGACTTGGGTTTATGTGTCGATATTGGTTTATCATTGTTACAAATGTACCACAAGATGCTAATAATAGAAACTAGGGGCAGGTGTGTGTGAACTCTGTACTTCTTGCTTAGTTTTTCTGTAAAGGTAAAACTGCTCTAAAAATAAATCTGTTAACTAAAAGTCACAATGAAGCAACACATATTACAAAAAGATAAATGTACAAGATATGACCTTATAAGGATATATATCAAATTTATTAGACTGGATAGGAAACAAAATAGGAGTCAGACACAGAAATCAGAAAGAAAATAATAAGAGGTGAGATTTAGTAACAAAAAAATGTGTAATAGAAGCTGAGGGGAAATCCCTAGTGGTCCAGTGGCAAAGATTCCACACTCCCAAAGCAGGGGGCCCGGGTTGGATTCAGGAAACTAGAACACACATATCACAACTAAGACTTTGCATGCTGCAACTGAGACCTGGTACAACCGAATAAATAAATAAGTAAATAAATATTAAGAAAAACAACCTGAGGAACATGTTAACAATGTATTTCTATGCCTAAAAACCAACAAAGAAAAAAGCACTAAGCATTTACATTCATAGTTATAGTATTGACAATGGAACATTAATCCTTAAAATAAAGTTAAGTATAATTTGGATAGTGCACGGTAATAAAGAGCAAGGCAGGAAGGTAGAGATTGGAGCAGAAGGAAGAAATAGGAAAAGACCTCCCCTATCTCTAAGTAAGTGAGATCTTTAATAAATTTGCTGATGTAGCCAAGCTGGCATGAGCACCACTGACTTCAGTTCAGTTCGGTCACGCAGTCGTGTTTGACTCTTTGCAACCCCATGGACTGCAGCATGCCAGGCCTCCTTGTCCATCACCATTTCCCGGGGTTTACTCAAACTCATGTCCCTTGAGTTGGTGATGCCATCCAACCATCTCATCCTTTGTTGTCCCCTTCTCCTCCTGCCTTCAGTCTTTCCCAACATCAGGGTCTTTTCAAATGAGTCACTTCTCCACATCAGGTGGCCAAAGCATTGGAGTTTCAGCTTCAGGACTTACAGATTTCAGGAATTGGCAACACCACAGCTTAGGGATGACACAATATTGCCAATGGTCATCATGCCTGCAATTTCCTTTACACCACTTCAGTGTTGAAGATGCTTGTGTCAGTAACATTTATCTTTGAATTCTAGTATAATCAGTTGCAATAATCAATAACGTATATTCCAGGACTTCTCAGCTGCAATGATATCAAGAATGCAGTTTCCAGGGAGATTATCAGATACTGTCTAGGGGAAGATCCTAGATAGCACATTAAAAAGCAGAGACATTACTTTGCCAACAAAGGTCCATACAGTCAAAGCTACGGTTTTTCCAGTAGTCATGTACAGATGTGAGTGTTGGATCCTAAAGAAGGCTGAGTGCCAAAGAATTGATGCTTTTGAGCTGTGGTGTTGGAGAAGACTCTTGAGAGTCCCTTGAACAGCAAGGTGATCAAACCAGTCAATCCTAAAGGAAATCAATCAAATATTCATTGGAAGGACTTATTCTGAGGCTGAAGTTTCAATATTTTGGCCACCTGATGCAAAGGGCTGACTCATTGAAAAGACTCTGATGCTGGGAAAGACTGAAGGTAAAAGAAGTGAGTGGAAGAGGATGAGGTGGTTAGATAGTATCACAGACTCAATGGACATGAGTTTGAATAAGCTCTGGGAGATGGTAGAGGATGGGGAAACCTGGCATGCTGCAGTCCATGGGGTCATAAAGAGTTGGACATGACTGAGCAACTGAACAAAAGCAACAACAAGGGGAAGGTCATGCTCTAGAGGTGGCAGAGGCAAACATTTCTGAAACTCTATGTTGATTAACAACTGATGCTGTGAAAATGAGCACACAATAATAAAAGCGACCTGTTATCATGATGAATGTAGAAAATAAACTCCTGTTAATAAAATTAGAAGTATTCAATTGATGTGGATTAGCTGAAATAATTGAGACTCTCTCCACCTTTAATTAAGTAAGAACAAGTATGTAACCATTCTCATTGGTTTGGCTGCTTCCTCCAGAGGTCCAAAGTGAAGGTATTGTTTTGGACAGCATTCTGGTGCTGGTTTTTCTTTCTGATAGCATGATGTGATGAATCCTGGCCTTGGATCAGTCTCTGAAATACACATGTCTGCCTCAAAATGTGTAACCAGAGCACCTGAAAGCATAGAAAGCTGGAACTTTTCTGTCTTCAGGACAGGTTTAGGAATTGCCTTGTGTTTACTTTGCTCATAAGTGTTCATTTGCTCTATAACTGCATACTTGGCAGAATTTGACCTAACGCTTGGCTCATCACAACCTCACAAAGCAATTTCAAATGGTTTAAGTGAACAACTGTGATAGAAAGCTTCACAATGGTAGGTTTAACATGAACCTAGTTTTCTTTGGATTTGGTTGAAGGAGAGTGTGAATGATGTGGTAAAAAGGAGTTTCAGACTTGTGGGGAATTGAAAGAAAATGTCAAAAAGTGATGACAGCAAACTGGCCTTTCTTTCAGCAAGTATAATGCAAGCAGTAGGTGTGCCCATCCTGAGTGTTCATCCTGTATTGTGTAGATAAAGAACTGCCTGGGAATAGGGTCTCCTTTACAACCTTCCTCCCAGTGATCAGGACTGCATCCAAATTCAGCTTCCCATGGGATTAGTGATTCCTTCCAGCCTGGAGGGGAAGCCAATTCCCTTGTCCATGCCCTTAAAGACTCCAGGTGCTGAGCAATTTACATTCTCATACTTCTCCACTTAATAGATCAGCATCCAAATCTACTTTGTGTCAAGCAATTTACTTCCAAGCTGACAAAGTACTCACCCTTTTGTGATAAAGATCAAGGCAGGCCCAAACACACCTCCATCTGATAGTGTGGAAGAATGAGAGATCTATGCATTCTCTTTTCTTGTAAACTTCAGTCATGTAAAATTTTGCTTTCAAAATAAAAGCTATACCTCACCCACAGAAAATGTAATGAAATAGGTTCAGCAACTTAGTGCTCAATAGATGGCAATGGGGAATGTTGCATAGACTGAGGGTGAGAATATTAAGTAAGTAGCATAAGAAAAAAATTTGATTCAAGGGGGTTTATAATAGGGAGTAGTTTTTGAGTTGTTCTACAGACTAAAATACTTTTGAAAATTTTTGAATATCAATGAGAGAGAATGGAGAGTGTGGGAGATGTTGAAGAGCATAAGAGATAGAGAATAATCAATAGAGGAAAATCTCTAAGGAAGGGAGGGAGCATTATGCAGGGCATAGATGAGAATGTCTCAGTTGTCAAGTGGACAGCTCAGCTACTGCATTGAGAGGAGAGGCCAACTACTGACGCTGGTGATTTGTAAGACTTCTTTACCTTCAAACCTCACACATACTTAAGTATTTCTATTGTTCTCTCTAACTGAGCTAGATTAAGCTGTGTGATTCTCACAAGCCTAATTATTATGGTTAAGAAACATGCCCCTCATTTTTTAACCTAGACCTGACTTCCGTATCTATCCCTAAACTAATCTACTGACTTAACTCAAAGGTTATATAAGCTAAGAGATACTTGAAAATGAGAAATAAGAAACAACTGTAATTTATTATTTTTAATTGGAAATAATATTCCTGGCTACTGCACCCCAGGAAAAAAGTATCCATTCTTCTAAATCTAAAAATTCTGTAGAACTCTTACCACAAAAGAATACATGACATTAACAAAGCATTTTTCGAAATGTTTCTAAAGAATGCAATCAAATTTATAATTTTTACTTATAAACTTGTGTTAAACAGATTTTTACAAATTAAAACCTGGAGTAATATAGATAAAGCAATAGAAAATTCATAAAAGTATAACCTTTGATCAGTTACAGTCAAAAATTTTGTTACTTACAGTGACCATATCAAACTTGAAGTCAAGCAGTGACCAGTCCACTGTGGGTAGATTGGCACAAAGTGAACAGCCATTGTTGGTGACACAGAACTGAGAAGATAAGAGAGAAAAAGAGCATGAATAAACAAGAAATCACTTTAGCAGACTCTGTCTAAAGGTTTGAAAATATCCCAAGAATAGAAATTTATAGTTCCCATGAGATCCAGCTTTTATTTATGCTAAACATTTATCATAGCATGTATTTATATTTCCTTCTATCCTCATCAATATTAGTTCAACAAGGTAAGCTTACTAACTTTAACTCCTAGTGTTACTGAAAAAAAGTTACATGCCATATATTTTAATGTTCAGTTATAGTTTTAATTTAAATTCCTACACAAGAAAATAACCCCAAACTTTAATATTGGAAGGGGTTTTACCCTATTGGGGAATTGAAAATCTTTTCTTTTTTGTTCATATAATGTTGGTTCCTTCTTCACACTGACTTCTGCAAAATGCTCAGAATAAAATTTAACCTATTTGATTTTATCTACCAATATATTTTTGTCTTACTCAGATTTTTTTTCATTCTGTTTCTAAAGGTGGTTATTACCTCATTCTCCTTTATAAAGCAATGACTAAATAGCCTTCTGCTAAAGTTGACTAGTATTTTATGTGTATTTTACTTATTATTATTCACTTAAAAAATAAATTCCTTTTTCTTTGAAACCACCCAATTAATATTTCCATCTTCAGTTCAGTTCAGTCACTCAGTCATGTCCGACTCTTTGCGACCCCATGAATCGCAGCACGCCAGGCCTCCTTGTCCATCACTAACTCCCGGAGTTCACTCAGATTCACGTCCATCGAGTCAGTGATGCCATCCAGCCATCTCATCCTCAGTCGTCCCTTTCTCCTCCTGCCCCCAATCCCTCCCAGCATCAGAGTCTTTTCCAATGAGTCAACTCTTCGCATCAGGTGGCCAAAGTACTGGAGTTTCAGCTTTAGCATCATTCCTTCCAAAGAAATCCCAGGGCTGATCTCCTTCAGAATGGACTGGTTGGGTCTCCTTGCAGTCCAAGGGACTCTCAAGAGTCTTCTCCAACACCACAGTTCAAAAGCATCAATTCTTTGGCGCTCAGCCTTCTTCACAGTCCAAATCTCACATCCATACATGACCGCAGGAAAAACCATAGCCTTGACTAGATGGAACTTAGTCAGCAAAGTTATGTCTCTGCTTTTGAATATGCTATCTAGGTTGGTCATAACTTTTCTTCCAAGGAGTAAGCGTCTTTTAATTTCATGGCTGCAGTCAACATCTGTAGTGATTTTGGAGCCCCAAAAAATAAAGTTTGACACTGTTTCCACTGTTTCCCCATCTATTTCCCATGAAGTGATGGGACCAGATGCCATGATCTTCGTTTTCTGAATGTTGAGCTTTAGGCCAACTTTTTCACTCTCCTCTTTCACTTTCATCAAGAGGCTTTTTAGTTCCTCTTCACTTTCTGCCATAAGAGTGCTGTCATCTGCATATCTGAGGTTATTGATATTTCTCCTGGCAATCTTGATTCCAGCTTGTGTTTCTTCCAGTCCAGCGTTTCCCATGATGTATATCCAGCATCAAAATATATCCAGAACAAAAATATATCTATCTTTACTACTCGTAATGAATGCACCATCTTGCCCTGCATGAACCACTACAAAAGTTTCCTAACTAGTCTCTGTTTCAAACTTTGTTTGAAGTTTATTAAAAACAGGAGGAGTTTATGAACACCAAGGACTGATCTCCTTTAGGATGGACTAGTTGGATCTCCTTGCAGTCCAAGGAACTCTCAAGAGTCTTCTCCAACACCACAGTTCAAAAGTATCAATTCTTCAGTGCTCAGCCTTCTTTATATTCCAACTCTCACATCCGTACATGACCACTGGAAAAACCATAGCTTTGACTAGATGGACCTTTGTTGGCAAACCCTGACCAGGTTTCTTCTCTGCTCAAAACCCTTCAATGGCTTCCAACCTCAGTCAAAGTGAATGTCATTATACTTACAAGAAGATTGCAAGGATCTCTTTTAGTTCTCTGACTTTTACCTCTCACTCTCACATTTGGCTTTTTTCCTCTAGACTTACTGGATTCCTTGTTGCTTCTTGTACAAGGTGTATATGTTACATCTCAATGTTTATATATTTCCTGGTTATTTTGAATGGGCATACAGTTGTCCAAAATGATTGTACAATTTCACTCTCCCATCAGTATGTAAGGATGTCAATACCTCCATATCCTTAACTAGCATTTAGTATGCCAATCTTTTGAATTTTTGCCATTCTAAGAGTATATGGTAGTATATTACTGTGGTTTCATTAGAATTTCCCTAATGATTAATGATGTTGATCATCTTTTCTCTCTTGCTTCACTATAGTGAAGTGTCTGTTAAAATATTTTGTCCATTTTTAAATGATTGCTTCATGGTATTTTAAAAGTTTGTATACTAGGGATACACTTCCCATGTCAGGTACATGATTTCCAAAACTTTCATGTCATCTGTGAAAAAGAGATGTCTTACTTTATTTGTTCCAATTGCATGCTTTTTACTTTTTTTTTCTGCCTGATTGTACATGCTGAGAATTTTTATAAGAAATGAATAGTACATTTTATCTCATGATTTTTTTCTGAGTCAGTTAACATACAAATAGCCCTTCACTGCTTGATGTAAAACTGTCTTGAAACATGCTTTTCCCCTTCTTGCTTTATTTAATATTTGTTTGTTCAGCAGGAGAGAAAATCTGGTTCTTGTTACTCTGTCTTGTCCAGAAGTATAAGTTTCATCTAGTCTTTGTAATAACTTTAAAAAACTCCACTTTATTTTTCTGTATGAAACTCTCTGATAATTTTCCATTATTCCCAGAATAAACTCCAAACACTTCACCATGGCTTACAAAGTAAATAGTACCTACCATCTTCTTCAAACTTATCTCCAGCTACTTTCTAGACCATTACATCTGGTCGTTTTGCTTTATGTCTCTGGGAGACATCAGAAACTTTAAAGTGTTAATTTTTTCATTTGTTTCCTCTGTCTGAAGAGTCTATATCTAAATTCTGCACATGGCCCAGTAACTTTCACCCTTCACTCAAATGTCATTTCCTTTTATGTGGCACCTAGTATCACATTGCTCATATTACTCCTTTTTTTTTTTTTTTTGGTCCAGGAGCATTTATCAATAATTGAAACCAATATGTAAGACTTGATTTACTTTTTGGCAATTTTCCTCTCCCATCACTTCATGGCAAATAGAAGGGGAAAAGTGGAAGAGGTCATAGGTTTTATTTTCTTGGACTCCAAAGTCACTTCAGATGGTGACTGCAGACACGAAATTAAAAGACACATGCTCCTTGGAAGGAAAGCTAGGACAAACCTAGACACCGTATTAAAAAGAGGTGCCATCATTTCATGGAAAAAGGTCTGTATAATCAAAGCTATGGTTTTCAAAGTGGTCATCTATGGATGTGAGAGTTGGACAATAAAGAAGAATGAACACAAAAGAATTGATGCTTTTGAATTGTGGAGCTGGAGAAGACTCTTGAGAGTCCCTTGAACTGCAAGTGGTTCAAACCAGTCAATCTTAAAGGAAATCAACCTTGAATTTTCATTGGAAGGACTGATGCTAAAGTTGAAGCTCCAACACTTCAGCCACTTGATGAGAAGTGCTGACTCACTGGAAAAAAACCTGCTGCTAGAAAAGACTGATGGCAGGAGAAGAAGAGGGCAGCAGAGAATGAGATGATTAGAGAGCATCACTGGCTCGATGGACATAAATTTGAGCAGCCCTGGAAGACAGTGGAGGACAGATGAGCTTGGTGGGCTGCAGTCCATGGGGCTTCAAAGAGTCAGACATGACTTAGTGACTGAATAACAAAAACAACTTTGTTCTCTCTTTCCTATGAAATTTAAACTTTATGAAGACAGGGGTCTGGTTCTATGTCCATCTATAAACTTAGCAGAAAGAAGCATGCAGAGCACCCACAAGAAGGTGAACAAATATTTATTTAATAAATGATATGGAACTAAATCTTTTTAGGGTCCTGAAGCTGATTACTTCAACATTCCATCATCACTCTAATGAGAACCTTTTAATTCTTCTATTAATTTATGGATTAATTATAAATTGTCTGTCCCTCTAAAAGAATGAAGACTATAGGCATTTTTTCCTTTATCAGTTTTTAATATGAATTTCATATTATGTTTTACTTATTGTCTTATATACTATAAAGCCACAGAAAAACACAAACATTTGTGCCATATAGCTTCCCCACTCTCAGATGTGTTTTCTTTCCACAAGCTAGTTAACATTTCAACACTTCAGTTTCCCAATTTGTCATAGAAAGGCAATAATACATCACCTACCAGAGTTGTAAAAATGAATTGAAGTTATATACATGAGATCTAGCACATAATAAAGGCATGGAATTTGTTCCTAAATTCTTTTACTTTAACCTAATTTCTAGATTTTATTTGCTTTTAAATTAGGGTTGGTGTGATTATTCAGACAGGTTTAGTTTAGTCTGAATGATAAGGCAAGTGAGAACAAGAATCTAAGGTATAGAAAAGAGTTGTGGAGAGAGGGAAAGCTACAATAGGCAAAATTGTCACTATTAATTTAATAACAGCAGGAAAGATGAGGGTAGGAAGTTGTGTTTGTGTTCATAAAAAGTTTATGATAATTATAGCACAAAGAATATCTGAACTTAGAAAAAAGCATTTGATTCATGAATTCTAGTACTCAATGCCGGAGAAGGCAATAGCAAGCCACTCCAGTACTCTTGCCTAGAAAATCCCATGGATGGAGGAGCCTGGTAGGCTGCAGTCCATGGGGTCGCTAGGAGTCGGTCGCGAGTGAGCGACTTCACTTTCACTTTTCGCTTTCACACAATGGAGAAGGAAACGGCAACCCACTCCAGTGTTCTTGCCTGGAGAATCCCAGGGACGGGGGAGCCTGGTGGGCTGCCGTCTATGGGGTCGCACAGAGTCGGACACGACTGAAGCGACTTAGCAGCAGCAGCAGCAGCAGTACTCAATGCTCCCAGCAAGGAAGTATTCATTCAACATTGCCTAACTTACAAAAAGGAAGAACTATGAATTTACTGTACAATTAAGTGTAAGTAGATATCTATATCTATTGAATTGGACAATAGAATTGCATTCTAGGATATAAACCCAGCAGGTCACCACTCTCAATTATTAGCATCTGTAATACACCATGCCTAGTTTTTTAAAGGTGATTCTGGTTGAGGGCTATTGACTTTTACTACAAGAACAGCTGTAATAGCAAGTTAATGTGATATTTTGCATGACATCCCAGGTCTTTGAACATCTCTTAGACATTTAATTACATATTACCAATGAACAATGCATGTCTGGAGTTACCTGGACAACCCCCCCCCCCAAAAAAAAGACAGTATAAAAGATGGAATCATCTCTACTGATACTTAGATGATGTATTTGCTTAACATTTCATGATTCCAGAAGCCAATATTGTACAGGAGATCAACTTATTTTTAATTTAAACTTTTAATCTAATTTATCTAGGTTTTAGATAAAAAGCCATAGTATTTAATATGATGCTTCACATATAAAAAATGCACTGAATGAACCAAATTCTGGAGTTACCTGGACAACCCCCCCCCCCAAAAAAAAGACAGTATAAAAGATGGAATCATCTCTACTGATACTTAGATGATGTATTTGCTTAACATTTCATGATTCCAGAAGCCAATATTGTACAGGAGATCAACTTATTTTTAATTTAAACTTTTAATCTAATTTATCTAGGTTTTAGATAAAAAGCCATAGTATTTAATATGATGCTTCACATATAAAAAATGCACTGAATGAACCAAAATAAAAACTTATGATAAATTTCACAGAATGTTTCACTTAACACAGAGGACTTATGTCTAAATTGTAATTAATGTACTGATTTATTTAATTACATTTTTCAATTTTTTCTATAGTTTATGGCTTATCTTTATGTATGTTTTTGTCCTTTAAATTTTTGTATTTCATTTTAGCTAGTATCTCTCAAGCAAATAGAGCTTTTTAGACCCATAAGAACAATGTGCTTTAAAGGAAAGCTATAGATACATATTTTAAACAAAAATATGCATTGAATAATTAAATTATACCATCTTATTTATTATATGTTTGCATTTATTTATAGACTTTTAAAATTATTTTATTTATTGAACATTCTTGTTTTGTATTGGAGATAGTCAATTAACAAACAATGTTGTGTTAGTTTCAGGTGAACAGCAAAGAACTCAGCCATAACTGTACATGTATCCATTTTCCCCCCGAACTCCCCTCCCATCCAGTTTGCCACATAACACTGAGCAGAGTTCTATGTGCTATACAGTAGATCCCTGTTGGCTATCTATTTTAAGTATAGTTTTGTGTACATGTCCATCCCAAATTCCTTGAATGTCCCTGCCCCTCATTCTTCCCCCTGACAATTTTTAAAATGAAGGTATTAATATACAGAAAGTAAAACTATTCTATATCACTCACTCACTAGGAATTGATCTTAAAAATAAAAATTACCTTAAAACATACATATATATATACACAAACACACACACACATACACAAATATATAACTTTGAAATTAAATTGCTCTTTTACTGTTTCTTTATTTTATTTGCTATTTTCTATGTGAAAAAAGCTTTCCTAGATGAAGCAGATGAAACACTTTAAGTACTCAAGAGAGAGGGTGTTTAGCATATTGCTAGGAGACCGCATTCATATCCTCCATAATAGCAGCAGTAATTATGTGCTTCCTGGTGCAGGGCATTAGAAACACTGCTAGTTATGTCTCAGCATGCCACAGAATTAACTCCTACAATCTTGATCATCTATTTCAAGCAACTCATCTGCCAAGTTGACCTATACTGTAATCAAACTAAATTGTATACTTTTGCTACATTTGCATTTTATTCCAATTTTCAGACACATACTTCTCATTCATCCCTCTGAAATAGCCTTGCTGTAAGTAAGACTTGGTAAATGAATTTTCTTCCCTCAATATCCGGTTCAATAAAAAGCATAAAATTTCTGAAAGTTAAAAGTCCCAATATGGTAATATATTTAACTGTTTTGGATTTCAGTGAATATCTAATCTTCATAATTGAAACTTCCTAGAATAAAGACAGAGTAATCTAGATTATTCCCTTAGTGTTTACATTGTTTAAAGAAACTCATACATTTTTACCTATCGAAGTCAAGTCCTCAAATTCTTAACAATGCATTTCAATGTTAGAAAGTAGTCAATTTAGAATTGTGATATACTAAATGTCCTTTCGGCTCATGGGTAAGGCTGTTGTCTTGGAGGCATAGTATTTCCATTTTATTTCATGAAAATATTCAAATACTTTTTAGCTTATTGCTCTCATTTGTAAAAATGAATGCAATGCTTCTCAGGTTTGTTAAAGGTGATAGTTTTATAAATGTATGTAAAACACTTAGAATAGTATCTAACAACATGTAAGTAGTCAATAAATGGCAATTGCTACAATTCCAGTTTTTTTTTTCCCCCTGTTATGGAACACAATATGTATTCTGTCTCTCCAACTCTTATCAGTCAGTAGATTTAAAATAAAACCCTGCTTTGGAACATTTATGTATGTAAATGTATAAGTTTGAAAATTATATGTATATGTGGAATTTTATAATAAAAATTTAATGCTTATTCACAGCAATATATTTCTTATACCTGACATACTGCTGTGTTCTGAACATATTCTTTAAAATTTGCAGAGTTTTTAACACAGTTCTGGCTTTCATGCTTGAAATAAGTCTTCTTACTGTAGCAGACTATAATCACCCTAAACAGTATCCTAGATTCTTTTAGTAGGGAGACTAATATAGTAACAGAAATGTTTCCTTAGAATAATCCCAAGGATCAAGTCTTTTGAGGTGAAATGCCTTAAATAAATAATATGACTATTCCATGGATGAAGTGAAGTGTTAGTCACTCAGCCATGTCTGACTCTTTAGTACCCAAAGTAGCCCACCAGGCTCCTCTGTCCATGGCATTCTCCAGGCAAGTACACTAGAAAGGATTGCCATTTCCTTCTGTAGGGTATCTTTCCAATGTAGATATCTGACCTGGGTCTCTCTCATAGCAGGAGGATTCTTTACTATCTGAGCCACCAGTGGATAGTGGTTTAATATTGTAACTTAAACATGTGATTGAAGAGACAGTTTATTGCCTACTTTAGCAGCCATTTTCTTTTCTGGCATTAAAGTATCTGATTTTTAGCTTGAACTTCAAATCCCAAATTTCTTTGCAGTTACTGTGGCCTTGTACCAAGTCTGGCCAGTGACATTGACGTGTACTTGAATATGCAATGCATCAACTTCTAGAAAATCTCATAAAAGGTCTTTTCTCACTTCGCCCTTTTCCTCAGATCTGCTGCCTGGAATGAAGAACTGATGAGATTTTAAACCATCATGTTTTGGAGAACAGAGAGAAAAGAAGCAAAAGGACAAAAAACACTGCTAAATTTATAAGTCTTGTGGAACCACCATATACTCAATGTCTGCTTGTACTTTGGCTTCTTTATGTCACTCATAAGTAAGTTTTATATTTGCTTAAGTACTCTTGTATTTCCTATAGCATGGAGGCAAACTTGTAACACCTTCTATTATGAGATATCTTTATTTTTCTATCATTTGTTTTCACTACTGAACTTCAGTAAATTTTAAATTTCAATTGCATAATATTCAGTTTACTGTTGGATGGATAAGTATTAAAACTTGTTTCAATTAATGTGTTTCATAAGAGGATATAGCTTGTTTTTTTATAACTTGTAAATATGCAATGTTTTAATTCAGTGTTGTAAAACTTAAAGACATCACTTTTCTGTCATAATGTGACTATTAATAATTACTACTGATAATTAGTAGTAGAAAATTAAGTGCATACTTTATTCTGTACAAAACAATGTTATTGTTTATGTTATTAAAATATACTTGTTGATAGTCTTCACAAATACCTTAATCACTATTACTTAGTTGCATTTATTTCATAGCAGAAACATAGAACCATAGATTACTTGGCATGGTTTCAAACTGTAGAAATAGTTGAAATAATATCATATACACTTTAGATTTTTCATACCCAGTTATTTTTACTCAATTATTTCATAGTCTTTATCATTAAAAACAGAACCCCACAAAAATAACCAGTGGTCTTCACGGGTGAACATTCCTGCTCAGGGCACAAACTTGATCAAATTGTCTTTAACATTAAAAACAGAACCCCATGAAAATAACCAGCGGTCATCAATTATTTCATAGTATAGTTATGGATGAGATTAATGGAAGATTAAAAATGTGAAAGGGATTTCCTGGTGATTCAGTGTTAAAGAATCCACCTGCCAATGCAGGAGACGTGGGTTTGATACCTGGTCTGGGAAGATCCCACATGCCATAGAGCAACTAAGCCTGTGTGTCATAACTATTGAGCCTGTGCTTTAGAGCCTGAGAACCTTAACTACTGAGCCCACACACTGCAACTACTCAAACTTGCTAGTCCTAGAGCCCATGCTCTGTAACAAGAGTAGCCACCACAATGAGAAGTCTGCTTCTTGCAAGGAAGAGTAGCCCCCAATTGCCACAACTAGAGAAGGGCCCGAGCAACAAAGAAGACCCAGCACAGCTATAAAAAAATAAACAAGGCTTTAAAAAAACTGTGAAAACAAACACTAAAGTCATAGCAATATGAATAATTCAAAATCAAGCAGAAGGACAAAATGACTGAACATTAAATATTAGTGTGTTCTATGGAAAGTTAAAGTAGAATTCTCCAAGAGAAGAGAGAAATCAGGAGGAAAAAATTAAAGAAACAATAAAAAATGAAAAGCTTTAAATTATATTTATGAAGCTCAAGAAATATGACAAAAACTACAAGAAACATCAGAATCAAACTTAGAGTCAATGATAAAGAAAATGTCTCGAAGCCAGAGGGAAAAAGAATATTACATCTAGAAGAAAATAAGTATGGTCTTCATGGGAAAGAGTTCAATCAAAAAGAAATTGGAGTGACATCTGGAAAGTTTTGGAAAAATAATCAAAGAAACAAATTCAGTTAACAAATTGTGAAAAATGTGAAAATCCTATATCTCTCAAAAAATTGAAATTGTAATTTAAATTCTTAAGAAGAAAATCTTCCAGAATCAGATGACCTTAATAATAAGATTTTGATAGGCTGTTTCTAAAATTCATACATAAATAAAATTCAGCTAGAATACCAAGAAAACTCAGGAACAACAAAAAAGTTGGAGGACAACCACTTGTTTTTAAGACTTGACTATCAAGATGAGGTAGACAAACATACTAATGCAACAGAGTAGAGGGCCCAGCAATAGACTTATACAAAAGTCTATTTTCACATTTTTTTCCACAAAGACGCAAAGAGAAGTCAGTACAGGGAGAATAGACTTTTCAACAAATGATGTAGAACATGGATATCCATAAATGAAAACAATGAAGAATATAGAAAATTCTCTACGGAAGAAACAGGGCCGGGAACCTAAGGAAGGGAGCTCTTAGTATAATCTAGTATAATCATGCCTCCTGGATTTACTCAAAACAGGCAAAAATTACAGAAAATGACAAAAATATGGACCAAGTATGTAACATGTGGAAGGTAAGTCTACCTCTCTAGAATTCTGCGTATCACTGAAAGGTGAAAGGCTATGTCAAAGAATCCTAAATTTTCTTTAATTTCCAGAATTATATAATGCTGTGAGTGCTAGGTAAAGTGAACCTCAGATACAGTGAAACAACAGAGGTCTAGGGAAGATGTGCTTTCTTAGTCAAAGCAAAAAGTTAAGCTTCTTGAATAAATGAATAGATAGATGTTTGATCTCTGTTCAACATTCAGAAAATGAAGATCATGGCATCTGGTCACTTCATGGGAAATACATGGGGAAACAGTGGAAGCAGTGTCAGACTTTATTTTTTGGGGCTCTAAAATCAGTGCAGATGGTGACTGCAGCCATGAAATTAAAAGATGCTTAATCCTTGGAAGAAAAGTTATGACCAACCTAGATAGCATATTAAAAAACAGAGACATTACTTTGCCAACAAATGTCCATCTAGTCAAGGCTATGGTTTTTCCAGTGGTCATGTATGGATGTGAGAGTTGGACTGTGAAGAAGGCTGAGCGCCGAAGAATTGATGCTTTGAGCTGTGGTGTTGGAGAAGACTCTTGAGAGTCCCTTGGACTGCAAGGAGATCCAACTAGTCCATTCTGAAGGAGATCAACCCTGGGATTTCTTTGGAAGGAATGATGCTGAAGCTGAGACTCCAGTACTTTGGCCACCTCATGTGAAGAGTAGACTCATTGGAAAAGACTCTGATGCTGGGAGGGATTGGGGGCGGGAGGAGAAGGGGATAACAGAGGATGAGATGGCTGGATGGCATCACTGACTTGATGGACGTGAGTCTGAGTGAACTCCAGGAGTTGGTGATGGACAGGGAGGTCTGGCATGCTGCAGTTCATGGGGTCGCAAAGAGTTGGACATGACTGAGCGACTGAACTGAACTGAACTACAGTCAGGACTCCAGAGAGGCATTAATATCTTCTGGAGTTTGTCTTCTGTGAGTCAGAGATTGTACTGTAAGAATTTTTTTTCAATTATTCTATATGTTATTAAGTTATCTATTAAGGGATATAATTATTCACACAAAAATGAATTCACTTCACAGTATCTTTAAATATATGATGTACTTTATAATATATGATGTATTTTTAATTAGAGGTCATCTGTAAAAACTCAGTTTATTAATGTATTAGCCTTTTATAGATGAAAATTGGCTCCAAATTTGCAATCTACAAGCCTAGAATCCTCTTCAATATAATATAGTCTACTGTAAAAATATTTAACAAAAATTAAACATAGTTATTGGATAAGAACATTTATATCCCTGTTTATCAGCTTTATAGTCCATTACTGGTGAGCAGTTTATATTATTTTATAAAACAAAAAGACATATTAATTTGTTTCTATGATCTAAGTCAGAATCAAACTACTAGCAATTTTGTTATATATCAGTTAATTAGAATAGCTGATATTGAATTTGATTATGTACATTCACTGCATTGAACCATCATAATAAGAGAGCTCCTTCAAAAATAATATTTAAAATTCGTCATGAAATTTGAAGATTTTTAAAAATTGCCGAATAAATCCTTCCATGCTTTGCAAGGCAGCGTGGCTCAGTGACTCACAGAGAGACTGAAATTTGAAATTCTAATCTCAGCTTTTAATTCACATACTGAGTGATGCTGGGCAAAGCACTTAACCTCACTGATCCTTCATCTGTAAAATTGGATTTGTGGAAACATGGCTGTAAAGAGCTGTAAATAAACATAAGTAGCTATTAGAGAATGAATTCCAACTTTACTCCATAAAAATCAAAAGAATCCAATGCTGTTGTTTAGCATGAAACATTCACCCTAAAGCAAGCAGTTAATAGAAGTGCTGTGAGTCATGGACTCTGTCAGCCTTTGAAACTCTTACTCTGACATAAAGCTGATGAAATAATAAAAACAACATTGATTAAAATCAGATCATAAAGATAAGGTTGAATTCAATATAAAGATAGAACATGTCTCAAAATATCAAGAATATTGAAATTCATATCTGTGATTATGCTTATTTATTGCTGTAAATATGATTTGATGCTTCTTGTACTTAACTTGGTTGAGGCAGAATAAGTATATATATCAAATAAGTGACACATTAGCAATATATGCCAATATTAGGGAAGAATAAATTTTAATTTCTTTGCTTCCATGAAACAAGCTAATAAGGAAAATACAGATATTACCTCAGGACCACTCTTCCTGATGAGAGTTCCACGGCAGGCATGATAGGAGCTGGGGGAAAATGAGAGGTATGATCCAAGGTACTTCTAAATAAAAGGCATGGCAGTTTCTCCGGATCATAAGCTTCTTCCCACTTATCTCAGGTGTTTATGTTTCTTGTGAATCCTGAATCTGAATTAGGTACTTTTTAATGAGTTTCAAAAACATGAATTAATTTTTCTGGAAGAAAAAATGACTGTTTTCTTAGTGATTTAATCCATGACTTCAAACTGTAACTTCTTACTGATTATTACCATTAGTATGTAGCATTTTTTATTGGAGTATAAGTGCTTAACAATGTTGTTGTACAACAAAGTGAATTAACTCTATGCATATATATGTATATATATATACATATATATCCCCTCTTTTTTGAACCTTTCTCCCATCCACTGCCCCATCCTACCCCTCTAGCTCATCACAGAGCTTATGTATAGAATCTAGAAAAATGGTACAGATGAACCTATTTCCAGGGAAGGAATAGAGACTCAGACATAGGGAACGGACACATGGACATGGGGAGAGCGCAGGGAGAGCAGGACAAATTGAGAGAGGAGGATTGAAGTATTTACACTACTCGGTTAAATAGACAGCTACTGTGACTCTGCTATAAAGCACAGGAAGCTCAGGAGTGCTCTGAAACATTCTAATGAAGTCATATAACATAAGAAACCACAGGATTTAGTTGTAAGAAGGTGCTACCAACTACTGTCAGAATAAGAGTAGGAGTCCATCAGTGCCTTCTTTCTGTCTATATTCTTCCACCTTTTTCCGGTAAGATTTTGACATATATCAGGAAAAAAAAAAAAAAAAATCTCTCTTCCCATAGCTAACCATGCCAGAATTTATACTGGTAACAAATCTAGCATGTTCTTAGTCTGTAAATGGCAAAATGCCTAACTCTCCGTATTTTCCGACCATTTGTCACCATACTTGCCTTCATCTGCTCAATTGGGGAGGAACAGGTTTTAGCCACATAATTGCTGGGTATGAGTTAAGTAAGAGAGAAGTCATTCACTGATCAATAAAATGTCATCATGACTTGAGCCTCTGGCATGGTTCAATTTCTCTATAGCCATCCCTGGATACAGAAGCTGAAGATCCGACCAGTGGCTTGAGCATTCATCTATCACAACTGAAGACAGCCAGCAGTTCATCAAAAGCATGTTAACTCAAAGAGTATTTAAATTCTCTTTGTTAAATTTGCCTTTAATTGTAGGTAATATAAAATTATTAACCAAACCAACAATACCAATTGAGCTTATTTCCCCAATGATTGAAAAGCAAACTACAACTGCTACAACATAAAATCATCAAAAACAAACTATATTTCATCTCAAATTCTGTTTGAGAAAGTAGTAAAACATAATTTTTGACACAGCGGATTCTTCTTTTTTATTGTGTGTTTGATTACAAAAATTGTCTTTATATTATTAATATATCTTAATGTGCTTAGCTTTATAGTTATTGAACTTCTATGTATTATTCCTCCATAGATCTTCTTACTTTATACTTAGTTAAGCATATTTTCTAACATTAAACAAAGTGGTAACTGAAAATACAATAAACATATAGCTTATTGACATGTGATAATAAATTTAAAACTTCCCTCTTCTGAAATTATAAGGATAATACTGATATACTTCTATTTTAAAATCACTTTAAATTCTGTAATAACATAACTTGTCTGATATACTTATGAACTTGCTAAGGAAAAGATGAGTCTAAACTTGATTTCAGCAAAACAATTATTTCCTTGAAATTAATTGTACATTTGTGTGTTTTCTTTCAAAAGTAGCTTGCAATTTAATGTCTTTGTGGATAATAGGTTAATTACAACATTAGTCTAATGAATTATTTAAAGCAAATTATAAAATCAAGAAACACTAGTGTATGCTTATTAGAAATGTAGGAAGAGGCAGGGCTTCAGGATTTCACAGAAGTGAGTGAAAATTTCAGTCCCTCCCTATTTCCTTATCAGTAAAGTAGAATATTTTGTTTAGTCATCAGGGTGTTATGGAAATTAGAGATAAAAACATAAATTTTTTACATTGGAAAAGACTCTGATGCTGGGAAAGAGTGAGGGCAGGAGTATAAGCGGGCAACAGAGGATGAGATGGTTGGATGGCATCACTGACTCAATGGACATGAGTTTGAGCAAACTCAGTGAGATAGTGAAGGACAGGGAAACCTGGCATGCTGCAGACCATGGGGTCACAGAGTCAGACATGACTGAGTGACTGAACAACAGCAATAAACCCCAGAACTAGCTATAGAGGGCACTGAACAGATATCAACTCAGGTTCTTACAGTTATAGCTTAACTAGATGTCATGACTGACGCGACTTAGCAGCAGCAGCAGCAGCAGAGGCTCATTTAATGAGTTTTGCTTGAGTTTCTGAGTGAGCTGCTGAGGCAGAAGAGGAAGTATATACATGACAGATTTGTTCTCTCAATGTTTCTGGGGAGTCTAGACTATGGTATTTGTTAACTAAGCTTTGAGAGAATATGGGATAAAAATCCATTCCCAAGAACACCCTGGGTGTTACCATTTTCCCACCATATGGAGAAAGTCTTTAGTGAAAGAGAATGAAGCTACCCTGCAGAGAGAAGCAGATGCCTCTGTGTGTGTGTGTGTGTGTGTGTGTGAAGGAGAAAACACAATCATCCTGTGTTTCTGAGTCACTTTCATATTTGTTTCTGCTCTTCTTTCAGTTTAATAATTTTTAATCTCTTACTTATAATTTGTGAGCCTGAAAGAGTGAGGGCAGGAGTATAAGCGGGCAACAGAGGATGAGATGGTTGGATGGCATCACTGACTCAATGGACATGAGTTTGAGCAAACTCAGTGAGATAGTGAAGGACAGGGAAACCTGGCATGCTGCAGACCATGGGGTCACAGAGTCAGACATGACTGAGTGACTGAACAACAGCAATAAACCCCAGAACTAGCTATAGAGGGCACTGAACAGATATCAACTCAGGTTCTTACAGTTATAGCTTAACTAGATGTCATGACTGACGCGACTTAGCAGCAGCAGCAGCAGCAGAGGCTCATTTAATGAGTTTTGCTTGAGTTTCTGAGTGAGCTGCTGAGGCAGAAGAGGAAGTATATACATGACAGATTTGTTCTCTCAATGTTTCTGGGGAGTCTAGACTATGGTATTTGTTAACTAAGCTTTGAGAGAATATGGGATAAAAATCCATTCCCAAGAACACCCTGGGTGTTACCATTTTCCCACCATATGGAGAAAGTCTTTAGTGAAAGAGAATGAAGCTACCCTGCAGAGAGAAGCAGATGCCTCTGTGTGTGTGTGTGTGTGTGTGTGTGAAGGAGAAAACACAATCATCCTGTGTTTCTGAGTCACTTTCATATTTGTTTCTGCTCTTCTTTCAGTTTAATAATTTTTAATCTCTTACTTATAATTTGTGAGCCAACGAAAGCCTCCACTTTTAACCTAAGTGTGGAAGTTGGGTTTCTGCCACTTGCAAAGAAAAAGAAACAATTATTTCCATTATGCCTATGACATATGAACCTGGAGAAAATCTACATTTAAATACCAAAAAATTTTACTAGGTGTCAAACAGAGAAATTCACGACCATTTGAATTTTCATATTCTTCTCCTATCAATTGGGAACCATTGTATCTGCTTTATACTACCATGCTTTGTCAAAATTATGCATTTTATTGTAATGATTTTACTAATAGCAATTGTTAATCACTTTTTCTCTATGTATTCATATGCATATGGCCAGGAAACTTGCTTTTATGTGGGGGAGATAGACATCAACTACTGAGTTAACAAAGCCAAACCCACTGAACTAATTTAAGATTATGACTCAGAACTTCCTAGGTTCTAACTGTGGCTTCACTGTGCTATTATGAGATCATATGTAAGTAATTCAACCTTTCTGTTTTCTCATAGATGATGAAAGCCAAATTTGATCTCTCCATTGATGTAAAATGCCTCTTAAATTAGTTTGTTCATATTTATTATTTCTCTTCACTGAATGTCAATTACTAAGTTCAAGAGTATCTAATTTACTTGAAATTATTTCTCATTAAAATAATATAATGTTTTCTTCAGATTTATCAAGTGTTTTTTCTTTTTCTCCTTTCGTATCCTTGACTTTTCTTATTGGAATAAAAAATTTAAAAACTTGTCAGCAGTTCAAGATAAATTTATATTATTTTAAAACACAGTATCAAATTCACAAACTAAACTCTGGATTCACTTAGGTATTTATATTGTCTCTCAAAATAAGTATGGGATATTTTCAGCCTTGCTTTCTTAAGTTAGCCATGCAATTGGTTGTTACTAGGTAATTAATAAGAACTTATTCTATTTAAGGGATCAAAAAAAGAGATAGATACATATTTGACAACTTGCATTTTCCAGTTCAGCTACTAATTTTTAAAACAAGGAAGTGGAAATCTCAGCATTTCTTTGAGAATAAATGTCACTTTGTGATATCTGCGCAATGTGTGCATGATATATATAGGCATTCACAGTACCAAAAATAAAAGACAAGGTGATGTAGGCATGATACTACCTCACTGTCATGTACTTACTTAGGAATTAAGATTTTATGATAATATGACTAGTCTGGGGACTGGGGTTGGTACTGGGAAAAGAAAACGCACCCTGACACCAAGCCCAGATGATGATTTTGTATTTTTTAACTTCTAAAATATAGGCATTATCATTTCACTTACTTGACATGAGTTTCCTAAGCTTTAAACCAAGAAGTTTGGCATAAATTATTTTTAGTATCCTTTTGAGCAATCCTAGTTTCAGATATTTTGATTACATTACAGAAGATTTACATGCTTCCAAATATCAAGTAGAATAAAATAGATGTAGTACATAACTTTTCAGAGCAATATGCAATGTTTCAATTAATATTTATAATGTATTAATAATATTAACAAGTAATTGAAAACCTGCAAATTATTCAAATATGTGATAAGTTGTTCAACAACCTAATTTTCATGTGTTAATACATGAGTTTTTTTCTTACATCACATAGGAAATAAAGATGTGTATAAGAGACAGCCNTCCTAAGCTTTAAACCAAGAAGTTTGGCATAAATTATTTTTAGTATCCTTTTGAGCAATCCTAGTTTCAGATATTTTGATTACATTACAGAAGATTTACATGCTTCCAAATATCAAGTAGAATAAAATAGATGTAGTACATAACTTTTCAGAGCAATATGCAATGTTTCAATTAATATTTATAATGTATTAATAATATTAACAAGTAATTGAAAACCTGCAAATTATTCAAATATGTGATAAGTTGTTCAACAACCTAATTTTCATGAGTTAATACATGAGTTTTTTTCTTACATCACATAGGAAATAATAAACATTTACAATTTTATGGATGCAGACAAATTCTCTATATTTGCTGATAGCAGATTAATCAAAATAGAATTGCTTAAGAAATGTATTACTCAATATTGTTTATATACTAGAATTACAATTCTAGGAATTCATCTTAAGAAAAATTTAGATTTCTTACAAAATTTATGGACAAAGATATTCTTTCAGGCATCACTGTGACATAAAGACAGAACTCTACAAAAGTATAAACTGAAAGAAATGTTTTCTCCCCAACACATCCCACTTTAGAGGCTAGTGCTTCTTTCATTATTTGCCTTTCACTTTAGAAATTATCTATCTACCACTTTTCTTAAGCATATTTTCTATTCTTACAAAAAATCATATCATATATTCTGTACTTCAATTTTATGTATATTTATACAGTGAAATTTATTTATTTTGAGTCCTGATGGCTTTGTAAACTCTCACCATTGATTTAACAACTCCCAGTGGTTCCTTATGATAGGCATTTTGAAGTTTCCAGTTTCAGAATGTTATAAGCAATGCTTCAATTACTTTTTAAAGGATATACAACAGGAAATTGCTTTCAAATACTTGTTATGTATTATATGTCACAGTGAAGAAAAATCACAAACAATAAATTTGAATTATTAGACACTTGTGTTTTTTCTATTTTTATTCTGAAATTCACCTGAAAAATGATGCAATGTCATTTTGCTTAAAGAAAGATAAAAATTGACTTTTAATGAGATTACCTTAAAGACTGATGGGTGTGAAAGGTGCCTTGCATTTCAGCTATAAATAATGTAACACCCACAAATAAAATGAAATTAAAAACTCACATGTTATAAGAACTATTATATCAAAATTCCAATGTTTTCAGTCCAATTCAGTCAGTCAGTCCTGTCTGACCATTTGCGACCCCATGAATCGCAGTATGCGAGGCCTCCCTGTCCATCACCAACTCCCAGAGTTTACCCAGATTCATGTCCATTGAGTCAGTGATGCCATCCAACCATCTCATCCTCTGGCATCCCCTTCTCCTCCTGCCCTCAATCTTTCCCACCATCAGGGTCTTTTCAAATGAGTCAGCTCTCCAATGATTTACTTAAGATTAATTTTTCAGATAAAATAAAATTTTAAAGATTTATAATTTAAAAATATATCTTTTTATAGAGATGGTCTCTGTATTGGAGCCAAACTGGAATTAAGGCATGTTTGTAACAATAACTTTTTATGCACAGCATTACAATTTAAGCATATTTTACATTCTTTTAATTCCCCGGAAGAGTAAGATTTTTTACACATAGCAATTGAAAAACTAGATTGAAAAACTAGTTTTCCTTATTTTATCTCCATACTAAATGATTTTTACTCAAAGATGGGCTTAAGGATATTGAAAAGGTCATGAAATATTGACAAACTGCAATGTGTTTCTCTAGGATATCAAAGAGCTATTGGCTGGTTTAGGAAACATTCTTTTTAAAAAAACTTTGATTCTGTATTAACACAAACCTTATTATCCTCAGAAACAACTCTTCATTTAATTGTCATATTTCTACATGTTAAGGAAACAATAATTTGTTTGATTATGTATAGATCTTTTCAAGTTCACCTTTATCCATTTTTAGTAGTTGAGAAGGCGCTATGAAACTTCAATCAGAGCTCCTGCTATTACTTGTGGACAAATGACTGGTAGCTTTCCTTATTTCAATGGCAAACTAAAAGTACTAAAAATATGTTAACAAAAAATCTTGCATAATTTAAGATGATCATGCATCTATAAAACTTAGCACAGTTCCTGACCCAGCAAAATACTCAATAGTTATTATAATTAATTTCTTTAAAGTATTATATCATTGAATCTACATTCTAAATATATTATAAATGTAAGCAAATCATTCACAAGCTTTGTGACTTAATTACTATTAGTTTTGAATTATAAGTAATATACAGTCAAACAAAAAACATTAATTTACTGTGACACCTCACAGTTCAGTTCAGTTCATTCACTCAGTTGTGTCCGACTCTTTGTGACCCCATGAATCGCAGCACCCCAGGCCTCCCTGTCCATCACCAACTCCCGGAGTTGACTCAGATTCACATTCATCGAGTCAGTGATGCCATCCAGCCATCTCATCCTCTGTCGTCCCCTTCTCCTCCTGCCCCCAATCCCTCCCAGCATCAAAGTCTTTTCCAATGAGTCAACTCTTCACATGAGGTGGCCAAAGTACTGGAGTTTCAGCTTTAGCATCATTCCTTCCAAAAAATTCCAGGGCTCATCTCCTTCAGAATGGTCTAGTTGAATCTCCTTGCAGTCCAAGGGACTCTCAAGAGTCTTCTCCAACATCACAGTTCAAAAGCATCAGTTCTTCAGCGCTCAGCTTTCTTCACAGTCCAACTCTCACATCCATACAGTTCAGTTCAGTCACTCAGTCGTGTCCGACTCTTTGCGACCCCACGAATCGCAGCACACCAGGCCTCCCTGTTCATCACCATCTCCCGGAGTTCACTCAGACTCACGTCCATCGAGTCCGTGATGCCATCCAGCCATCTCATCCTCGGTCGTCCCCTTCTCCTCCTGCCCCCAATCCCTCCCAGCATCAGAGTCCTTTCCAATGAGTCAGCTCTTCACATGAGGTGGCCAAAGTACTGGAGTTTCAGCTTTAGCATCATTCCTTCCAAAAAATTCCAGGGCTCATCTCCTTCAGAATGGTCTAGTTGAATCTCCTTGCAGTCCAAGGGACTCTCAAGAGTCTTCTCCAACATCACAGTTCAAAAGCATCAGTTCTTCAGCGCTCAGCTTTCTTCACAGTCCAACTCTCACATCCATACAGTTCAGTTCAGTCACTCAGTCGTGTCCGACTCTTTGCGACCCCACGAATCGCAGCACACCAGGCCTCCCTGTTCATCACCATCTCCCGGAGTTCACTCAGACTCACGTCCATCGAGTCCGTGATGCCATCCAGCCATCTCATCCTCGGTCGTCCCCTTCTCCTCCTGCCCCCAATCCCTCCCAGCATCAGAGTCCTTTCCAATGAGTCAGCTCTTCACATGAGGTGGCCAAAGTACTGGAGTTTCAGCTTTAGCATCATTCCTTCCAAAAAATTCCAGGGCTCATCTCCTTCAGAATGGTCTAGTTGAATCTCCTTGCAGTCCAAGGGACTCTCAAGAGTCTTCTCCAACATCACAGTTCAAAAGCATCAGTTCTTCAGCGCTCAGCTTTCTTCACAGTCCAACTCTCACATCCATACAGTTCAGTTCAGTCACTCAGTCGTGTCCGACTCTTTGCGACCCCACGAATCGCAGCACACCAGGCCTCCCTGTTCATCACCATCTCCCGGAGTTCACTCAGACTCACGTCCATCGAGTCCGTGATGCCATCCAGCCATCTCATCCTCGGTCGTCCCCTTCTCCTCCTGCCCCCAATCCCTCCCAGCATCAGAGTCCTTTCCAATGAGTCAGCTCTTCACATGAGGTGGCCAAAGTACTGGAGTTTCAGCTTTAGCATCATTCCTTCCAAATTCAAAAGCATCAATTCTTCGGCGATCAGCCTTCTTCACAGTCCAACTCTCACATCCATACATGACCACAGGAAAAACCATAGCCTTGACTAGACGGACCTTAGTCGGCAAAGTAATGTCTCTGCTTTTGAAAATGCTATCTAGGTTGGACATAACTTTTCTTCCAAGGAGTAACCGTCTTCTAATTTCATGGCTGCAGTCACCATCAGCAGTGATTTTGGAGCCCCAGAAAATAAAGTCTGACACTGTTTCCACTGTTTCCCCATCTATTTCCCATGAAGTGATGGGACCAGATGCCATGATCTTCGTTTTCTGAATGTTGAGCTGTAAGCCAACTTTTTTGCTCTCCTCTTTCACTTTCATTAAGAGGCTTTTTAGCTCCTCTTCACTTTCTGCCATAAGGGTGGTGTCATCTGCGTATCTGAAGTTATTGATATTTCTCCCGGCAATCTTGATTCCAGCTTGTGTTTCTCCCAGTCCAGCGTTTCTCATGATGTACACTGCATAGAAGTTCAATAAGCAGGGTGACGATATACAGCCTTGACGTACTCCTTTTCCTATTTGGAGCCAGTCTGTTGTTCCATGTCCAGTTCTAACTGTTGCTTCCTGACCTGCATACAGATTTCTCAAAGGGCAGGTCAGGTTGTCTGGTATTCCCATGTCTCTCAGAATTTTCCACAGTTGATTGTAATCCACACAGTCAAAGGTTTTGGCGTAGTCAATAAAGCAGAAATAGATGTTTTTCTGGAATTCTCTTGCTTTTTCCAAGATACACATGCATAAACAGCCAGAACAAACACTTGGACCAGAATACAGGCATTCTAATTTCTAGTCCAGAAATTATCTCTTCATTGCTTTTCTCTTGGTAGATTTACGGTGCTGGTTAACAGCCTCTAGATACCCCAGAGGTGTCATCTATAACACAGATCTCTAGGTCCTAATAGTGCAGCATCAGCCTCACCTGGGAACTTGTTAAAAATGTGAATGTTTAGACCTCAGTCCAGACCTACTGAATCTGAACTCTAGGGATCTGATCCAGAAGTATGTTTTAGACGAGCCTTCCTGGTACCTGTGACGAATACCCTAATTTGAGAGCCATTGTGTCTATGCTGACTATGAGGATGTGGCTCGCCAGAAAACCCCAAACATGACAATAAGTTCCTGTGAATGCTCAGCTCTGTGACAAATGCCAGGACTCAGTAACCCCTTTGAACAGGAAGAACATAGCTTCTACCCCATCCAGCAAGGGAACCTCATCGTAAGAAATGACCCAGAGAAAAATAGAGAAGAAATATATTTCCCTCAGAATTAAAACAAAACAAAGAAAATGAAAAAAAAAAAAAAAAAGAGAGAGAGAGAAAAGATTCAGCCAAATTGACTGAGAACAATCACATTTCATTGCTAAAAAGCTGAGTCAACAAATGCTTCACATGTCTACTGACACTCTTATCCTAAATGCAAAAATTCTGAGGGACAAAATTATCAAGAAGCATAATAAACTTATTAACTATTGTTTTTTTAGAAGTTTGTTCTTAAATTACAAAAAAAGGATTTTTTTTAATTTCTAAAGCTTATAAAATGAGTAGTGTTGTATTTTCTATTTTCTATTCTGTTTGATATGGTACCCACTGGCCATATGTGACTATTTAAATAAAATTTTAAAATTACTGAAACTTAAGTAAAATTAAAAATTTATCTTCTCATTTGCTGTAGCATCATTTCAAGTACTGAATAGCTGTATACAGCTAGTGGATACTATATTAGACAATGGATGTATAGGACATTTCCATTATCACTGATAATTTTGTTGAATATCACTGATTCAGACAAATAAATTCCATGATTCATACTATGTGTAAGTACTTTAATGATAGGAATTTTTTTTTTTGCATTTTTTTTTTACTTTATTTTATTTTACAATACTGTATTGGTTTTGCCATACATTGACATGAATCAGCCACAGGTGTACATGAGTTCCCAATCCTGAATCCCCCTCCCCCATCCTCCCCATATCATCTCTCTGGATCATCCCCGTGCACCAGCCCCAAGCATTCTGTATCCTGCATCGAACATAGACTGGCGATTCATTTCTTACATGATAGTATACATGTTTCAATGCCATTCTCCCACATCATCCCACCCTCTCCCTCTCCCTCAGAGTCCAAAAGTCCATTCTATACATCTGTGTCTCTTTTGCTGTCTCGCATACAGGGTCATCATTGCTATCTTTCTAAATTCCATATATATGTGTCAGTATACTGTATCGCTGTTTTTCTTTCTGGCTTACTTCACTCTGCATCATCAGCTCCAGTTTCATCCATCTCATTAGAACTGATTCAAATGTATTCTTTTTAATGGCTGAGTTATACTCCATTGTGTATATGTACCACAGCTTTCTTATCCATTCATCTGCTGATGGACATCTAGGTTGTTTCCATGTCCTGGCTATTACAAACAGTGCTGCAATGAACATTGGGGTACATGTGTCTCTTTCAGTTCTGGTTTTCTCAGTGTATATGCCCAGCAGTGTGATTGCTGGGTCATAAGGCAGTTCTATTTGTAATTTTTTAAGGAATCTCCAAACTGTTCTCCATAATGGCTGTACAAGTTTGCATTCCCACCAACAGTGTAAGAGGGTTCCCTTTTCTCCACACCCTCTCCAGCTTGGCCTAATTACTCAATTATTTATTTCTAATCTGCTTTGTAGTATAAATAACTTAATGCAACATAGATAAAATGTGAATAAGCACCTGAAGTAATTTATAAGCCAACTGTGTAATTGTAAAAAAAGACAAGAAGAAATATTGAAGTTATTAGACAAAAACCCATGCCTTCTGCACATCTTCTACAAGTAAAATTGGAATTTATAGTTTCTAACAGCTAATTTAAGAAAGCTGAAAAAATATTTTAAAAATTAGGGAAGTTCATAAAGAGAAACTAGTAAGTAGCCCGTGCCCCTAGGAGAAGCAGAGCTATTCAGATTCTAAGACCCAACATTTATTTTGTTACTTCTAATAAAAAGAACACTAGGTAGGAAAATACAGTCTATCATCAGCTCTATATTAAAATGAGAAATTTATTCAAGCTATTTCATATAATGTCTTCCATGATAGCAGCTAGAATCACATTGATGCTCATTTAGAATTAGAAATAGTATGAGATAGCAAATTAATGGCTATATTTTGCAAATTGATGAAGGGTCTAAATTCAGAGAACTATTTTAGAATAACTAGTCTTATAAAGCCTCTTTTTGTTATTTGATACATATATGATTTTGATAATATTACCATGGATAGTCTGCTAAAAATATATATTCACATAAATTTGCACACAATATAAGAGTTTCATATAATTTACATGCATGTGCTCACACTCCAAGCATTTATTACCTAAGTAATGGGAAGAATTATATATTGTTTAGGATATATTGTATAAAGACTATTTCTCACTCACAATTTGGATAGGTGTAATTTATCAATGATATCAAGATTATGTTCTTTAAAAAGTTCCAGAACATTGTGCTCCAGTTTTTGGTTAGATGAGGTTATATGCTTCATATGGTAAGCAGGAATGTGGTTGTGTTGACTTCTAGTTTTGTAACTTGATAAGATTGAAAATTATGTGTACCTGAAAGGAAAATCAGCCTACTTCTCAATATAAATGAGTCGAAGGAATGATCATGAATGGAAAGCTTTGCAAAAATTCAGTAAATGTTGCTCAGTGGAATCACCAGCAACTAGTGGTTAACTATACAGTCCATGGAATTCTCCAGGCCAGAATACTGGAGTGGGTAGCCTTTCCTTTCTCTTGGGGATCTTCCCAACTCAGGGATTGAACCCAGGTCTCCTGCATTTCAGGCAGATTCTTTACTAGCTGAGCCACCAGGGAAGCCCAATGGTTGACAACTAGTGTTTAAAGATAACTGACTGGCACAATCAGAACCAATGGTATAAATTCAGGCTGGATGGAGGTGTCCTAGGACAGGTAAAAACTCTGATTTCACCCTATCCATTTCAATGCAAACTACATTCATCATATTTATAGAATTCACAAATATGAGAAATAGTGCCTAAATGACTGACAGAATCTAAAATTTTAAAGAAATTGAATAAGATAAAAACATTCAAATGTGATTGTTAATATTTAGCATGCATAAAGCTGTTAATGTGCATCTAGATGATAAATTTAACTAACTAAGTGCATATGTGAAGATTTTATTCCTTGACAGCAATTCTTACAGGATTCTGTTTGAGTACAAATTCATTACAAGCCATAAATGATATCACTGCTACAAAACCCAATAACATTTTTGTCTGTAGTAATAGTTCAGTTCAGTTCAGTCGCTCAGTCATGCCCGACTCTTTGTGAACCCATGAATCACAGCACACCAGACCTCCCTGTCCATCACCAACTCCCGGAGTTCACTCAGACTCATGTACATCTAGTCAGTGATACCATCCAGCCATCTCATCCTCGGTCGTCCCCTTCTCCTCCTGCCCTCAATCCCTCCCAACATCAGAGTCTTTTCCAATGACTCTTCCAACTCTTCGCATGAAGTGGCCAAAGTACTGGAGTTTCAGCTTTAGTATCATTCCTTCCAAAGAAATCCCAGGGCTGATCTCCTTCAGAATGGACTGGTTGGATCTCCTTGCAGTCCAAGGGACTCTCAAGAGTCTTCTCCAACACCACAGTTCAAAAGCATCAATTCTTCAGC
>SJYT01049878.1:743232-765675 GCA_006410635.1 Cephalophus harveyi | reverse complement strand
TGTTGACCATCTGGTGATGTCCATGTGTAGAGTCTTCTCTTGTGTTGTTGGAAGAGGGTGTTTGCTATGACCAGTGCATTTTCTTGGCAAAACTCTATTAGTCTTTGCCCTGCTTCATTCCGTATTCCAAGACCAAATTTGCCTGTTACTCTGGGTGTTTCTTGACTTCCTACTTTTGCATTTCAGTTCCCTGTAATGAAAAGGACATATTTTTTAGGTGTTAGTTCTAAAAGGTCTTGTAGGTCTTCATAGAATCATTCAACTTCAGCTTCTTCAGTGTTACTGGTTGGGGCATAGACTTGGATAACTGTGATATTGAATGGCTTGCCTTGGAGATGAACAGAGATCATTCTGTCGTTTTTGAGATTGCATCCAAGTACTGCATTTCAGACTCTTTTGTTGACCATGATGGCTACTCCATTTCTTCTGAGGGATTCCTCCCCGCAGTAGTAGATATAATGGTCATCTGAGTTAAATTCACCCATTCCAGCCCATCTTAGTTCGCTGATTCCTAGAATGTCAACGTTCACCCTTGCCATCTCTTGTTTGACCACTTCCAGTTTGCCTTGATTTATGGATCTGACATTCCAGGTTCCTATGCAATATTGCTCTTTACAGCATTGGACCTTGGTTCTATCACCAGTCACATCCACAGCTGGGTATTGTTTTTGCTTTGGCTCCATCCCTTCATTCTTTCTGGAGTTATTTCTCCACTGATCTCCAGTAGCGTGTTGGGCACCTACTGAGCTGGGGAGGTCCTCTTTCAGTATCCCATCATTTTGCCTTTTCATACTGTTCATGGGGTTCTCAAGGCAAGAATACTGAAGTGGTTTGCCATTTCCTTCTCCAGTGGACCACATTCTGTCAAACCTCTCCACCATGACCCACCCGTCTTGGGTTGCCCTGCCGGCATGGCTTAGTTTCATTGAGTTAGATAAGTCTGTGAAATTAAAAGACGATTACTCCTTGGAAGAAAAGTTATGACCAACCTAGATAGTATATTCGAAAGCAGAGACATTACTTTGCTGGCTAAGGTCCGTCTAGTCAAGGCTATCGTTTTTCCTGTGGTCATGTATGGATGTGAGAGTTGGGCTGTGAAGAAGGTTGAGCACCGAAGAATTGATGCTTTTGGACTGTGGTGTTGGAGAAGACTTTTGAGAGTCCCTTGGACTGCCAGGAGATCCAACCAGTCCATTCTGAAGTAGATCAACCCTGGGATTTCTTTGGAAGGAGTGATGCTAAAGTTGAAGCTACAGTACTTTGGCCACCTCATGAGAAGAGTTGACTCATTGGAAAAGACTCTGTTGCTGGGAGGGATTAGGGGCAGGAGGAAGAGGGGATGATAGAGGATGAGATGGCTAGATGGCATCACGGACTCGATGGACGTGAGTCTGAGTGAATTCTGGGAGATGGTGATGAACAGGGAGGCCTGGCATACTGTGATTCATGGGGTTGCAAAGAGGCGGACACGACTGAGCGACTGAACTGAACTGGTGGTCCTAGTGTGATTAGATTGACTAGTTTTTTGTGAGTATGGTTTCAGTGTGTCTGCCCTCTGATGCCTTCTTGCATTGAGTGAATTCTGGGAGATGGTGATGAACAGGGAGGCCTGGCATACTGTGATTCATGGGGTTGCAAAGAGGCGGACACGACTGAGCGACTGAACTGAACTGGTGGTCCTAGTGTGATTAGATTGACTAGTTTTTTGTGAGTATGGTTTCAGTGTGTCTGCCCTCTGATGCCTTCTTGCAACACCTACGATCTTACTTGGGTTTCTCTTACCTTGGGCATGGGGTATCTCTTCACGGCTGCTCCAGCAAAGCGCAGCTGCTGCTCCTTACCTTGGATGAAAGGTATCTCCTCACCACCACCCTTTCTGACCTTCAGGGTGGGATATCTCCTCTAGGCCTTCCTGCCCTCATGCAGCCACTGCTCCTTGGACGTGGGGTTGTTCCTCCTGGCTGCTGCCCCTGGCCTTGGACATTGGGTTATTCCTCTTGGCCGCCGCCATTTGGGCATAGAGTCCTCCTGGCTTTTGCCCCTGTCCTTGGATGTGGGGTAGCTCCTCTCGGCCAAGCTTAGTGCACCACTTGCAGTAGTAATAGAAAACCTCATGAAAAATTCAAAAAAGTTTTCACTGGGCTCTGCACTGATATTTTGTTTGGTTCTGAGCAGTACATTCAAAGCAGACACAGAAAGTTACTGATGTCTAAAAACATGTGCTAAAATTGATAAAAATTTTGTGAACAATGTCACCTTCGTAGAACATGCAGTGACAAGAGATTGAGGCCACACTCAGAGCTGCTGGATGGAATCCAGTCTTGCAAGCTAGGGATATTATTTTGAAATGGTGATGCACAAAGTAAAGAATCTAAGATTATTAAGGTAAGTTATCCTTATAGTTATCTTCTGTTGGAGAAGGAAATGGTAACCCACTCCAGTACTCTTGCCTGGAGAATCCCATGGAGGGAGGAGCCTGGTTGGCTACAGTCCATGGCGTCGCAGAGTCGGACACGACTGAGTGATTTCACTTATCTTTATAGTGCAAAGTCATCATCATAGAAAAGGGCAACTGTCTTCCAGCTAAAGATAGTGGAATTGTCAAAGAGAAAGCAAGGCCCCATTCCTAAAGGGTTTGATTTTCTGAGTTAGATGTTAGGGCAGACTCTGAACCAAACCACTCATGTATTCAAGACCAGGTAAAAAGTCTATGATTTAGAACTATGGTGCTAACATAGAACTACACTACTACTTTCAAAGATAAATATATAAGCCTATTTAAAACATTGCTGCTTAAGTTCAGATAAGAATTTACATCCATTATAGCAAATATGTGGGAACTGGACCAAATTCAACCCTCCTGCATCCTTGGCAAATATTGCTATATATTCTTGACATCCTTACTCATTGAAGAGATATCTTTAAAATTACTTTTATTTTTAAAACAAGACTTCAGATCAACATGACATTTAAAAGAACTAGCAGATAAGATGAAACATAAGGATTGGGTAAATTGGGCTCAAAGAAGGTTGCAAAGGTTAGAAATGAAAAGGTGAATGTGAACACAGAAAATTCATACTGACATTCTCCTTCTGGAAGGGAGCTCTCATCCACAGTTCATGAAAATGTTTCCTCTCTGAGATAATATGGCTAGAATTGAAAATCAGAGTAAATATGATGGTTAAGAGGATGGACTCTGGAACTACTTTGAATCCTGACTCCATCAGTTAGCACCTGCATTAGCTTAGCAAATTCTATAGCTTCTCTATACCATTCATTATCTGCAAAACAATATAGGGATGCTGTGAGAAGCAATGAGTTAATACATTTGTATCAGTGACAGCATTACCTGGCACAAAGTAAACACTCCAGATATATCAATTATTATCATTATAAATATTTAAATATAATTTTAAAGCAGTCTTTATGCACAGCAATGTAGTAAAGTATTTTAGCATAATTCTGTAGTGAGATTGTGCTAGATGTGAGTTCTGGCTCTTCCATGTATTAATGGGATGATTTTAGCCAGTTTAAGCATGTAACCTCCCTTGCAGAAGGGATAATCCTACCTCCTCCCTCTTAATTTGTTGTAAGGTTTAAGCACAATATACACACACAGACATATATACATATATAAAGAACTTATAGTACAGAAGCAACAGTTAAAACTGGACATGGAACAACAGACTGGTTCCAAATAGGAAAAGGAGTACGTCAAGGCTGTATATTGTCACCCTGCTTATTTAACTTATATGCAGAGTACATCATGAGAAACGCTGGACTGGAAGAAACACAAGCTGGAATCAAGATTGCCGGGAGAAATATCAATCACCTCAGATACGCAGATGACACCACCCTTATGGCAGAAAGTGAAGAGGAACTAGAAAGCCTCTTGATGAAAGTGAAAGAGGAGAGCAAAAAAGTTGGCTTAAAGCTCAACATTCAGAAAACGAAGATCATGGCATCTGGTCCCATCACATCATGGGAAATAGATGGGGAAACAGTGTAAACAGTGTCAGACTTTTTTTGGGGGGGGCTCCAAAATCACTGCAGATGGTGGCTGCAGCCCTGAAATTAGAAGACGCTTACTCCTTGGAAGAAAAGTTATGTCCAACCTAGATAGCATTTTCAAAAGCAGAGACATTACTTTGCCGACTAAGGTCCGTCTAGTCAAGGCTATGGTTTTTCCTGTGGTCAAGGGGCAGCAGGAGAAGGGGACGACTGAGGATGAGATGGCTGGATGGCATCACGGACTCGATGGACGTGAGTCTGAGTGAACTCCGGGAGATGGTGATGAATAGGGAGACCTGGCGTGCTGCAATTCATGGGGTCGCAAAGAATCGGACACGACTGAGCAACTGAACTGAACTGAACTGTTAGTACAGAATTTGAAATAGAGCAAAATTTTGATAAATCAAAGGTATTAGGATTGTTGCTATTAATACAAATTATGAACTTCAGTCAGCTCACTGTTTCTTCATTATAGAATGAACAAATGTTTAGGTCAGTACAATTATATAAAAATCAAGCTTAATTTGAAATAAACTTTATTGGAAGTTTAAATCCTTGCTATATTTGAAAGAATATAAAACTTTTGACTCAAAAACATTAATTTTCCCATATGTTGCCTTCCTTTTCAGCAAGATGGAAGGCAAATCTAAATAATAGCATCTCAAAATATTTTATATATTAATATTTGGTGACAACCAATAATAATTGCATTTAAAAATGTCCAAATAGCAGTTTCAAAGAAATAACTGTAGGAGGTGTGTTATTATTATTTAGGAAAGTTACCTCAAACTTATCTAAAGCCTTTGGCTTTTAAAATGTTTCCATAGTAATACTCAAAGTGAAAAATAAGTGAATAAAGCATGATCAAAGGAGTACTTTTAATTGCATTGCTTTCACTTTAATAACTTGAAGTACCAAATTTAATAACCTCAAGCATTGGAGGAGTCTAACTAAATGTCAATGAAATGCCTATTAAAACAGAGATAAACAAAGCACAGTACCATAACATGTGTAGCCTGATTCTGATAAGTGGTAATAAAATTTAACTGGGTACATTTATAGTGAATCTTATCTAAAAATCCCAGTAACTTTTAGAAATGCTAATTTAGTCCCAGGACATTATTTTGAGAATGTTTTGAAAAAATCAGGGGTATCTTTTCTTCTAAAATAGAATCACAGGTTTAAAAAAAATTCTGCTTAAACATCAAGCATGTTCATTGGAAAAAAATAATAAAGTCTAGACAAACAAATCCAAAAAGCATTAAAGGGAAAAACAGAATTTTGCTTCAAGGTTTCTAGAACAGGTCCTGAGATGTATATCAGTCTGCTTAGAAGCTATTGAAATGATGGAAAAACATTCAATCATTCACATGAGATGTGAACCTGAGGACTCCTTAGCCACTTTGAGTCCCTTGTGAATGATAGCTGTGTGACTTCATAGGAAAAAAAAAAGAAAAAAGCAAGCATCTGCTATAGAAGTGTTGTGATGTAGAGGTTGTTATATGGTTTCTCTTTTCTTTAACTCTATCTCCAAATTCATTCTTAAGGAATTCTTATCTCCCAACACAGCCTTTCCTATACAAGGTTCCCAGGCTGCTTTCTAAATGCAAGTTTGGTGGTAACAGGAAGAAAATATAGTATAAGTAATGTAGCTGTGACCTTGTTTTCTGAAAAGGTAGGTTTTTATCAAACACTTTTATTATTATGGATAATCTTGGGCAAATCTCTTAACTTGTGCTATCTTTGTGAAGTAAAGAGCTTGTATTAATTTCTTTTTTTTTTTTTTTCCTGAATCTATTCAATATCACGGTAATCCAAGTCTATTCCCCAACCAGTAACAGTGAAGAAGCTGAAGTTGAACGGTTCTATGAAGACCTACAAGACCTTTTAGAACTGACACCCAAAAAAGGTGTCCTTTTCATTATAGGGGACTGGAATGCAAAAGTAGGAAGTCAAGAAACGCCTGGAGTAACAGGCAAATTTGGCCTTGGAGTATGGAAAGAAGCAGGGCAAAGGAAAATAGAGTTTTGCCAAGAAAATGCACTGGTCATAGCAAACACCCTCTTCCAATAACACAAGAGAAGACTCTACACATGGACATCACCCACCAGATAGTCAACAGCGAAATCAGATTGATTATATTCTACGCAACCAAAGATGGAGAAGCTCTATACAGTCAACAAAAACAAGACCAGGAACTGACTGTGGCTCAGATCATGCACTCCTTATTACCAAATTCAGACTTAAATTGAAGAAAGTAGGGAAAACCACTAGACCATTCAAATATGACCTAAATCAAATCCCTTATGATTATACAATGGAAGTGAGAAATAGATTTAAGGGCCTAGATCTGATAGATAGAGTGCCTGATGAACTATGGACAGAGGTTTGTGACATTGTACAGGAGACAGGGATCAAGATCATCCTGTCTGGGAAGGCCTTACAAATAGCTGCAAAAAGAAGAGAGGAGTATGGATGTGAGAGTTGGACCGTGAAGAAGGCTGAGCGCTGAAGAATTGATGCTTTTGAACTGTGGTGTTGGAGAAGACTCTTGAGAGTCCTTGGACTACAAGGAGATCCAACCAGTCCATTCTGAAGGAGATGAGCCCTGGGATTTCTTTGGAAGAAATGATACTAAAGCTGAAACTCCAGTACTTTGGCCACCTCATGCGAAGAGTTGACTCATTGGAAAAGACTCTGATGCTGGGAGAGATTGGGGGCAGGAGGAGAAGGGGATGACAGAGGATGAGATGGCTGGATGGCATCACCGACTCAGTGGATGCGAGTCTGAGTGAACTCTGGGAGTTGGTGATGGACAGGGAGGCCTGGCGTGCTGCGATTCATGGGGTCACAAAGAGTCGGACACGACTGAGCTACTGAACTGAACTGAACTGTGCCCAAACGCTAGTATTTCAATAAGCTGTTATTATTGCACATAAATGGTAGGACTAGAGGTATAGAATCCACTTGCCAATACAGGAGGCACAGAAGACAAGGGAATATCCCTTTGAGGAGGGCATGGCAACCCACTCCAGTAGACTTACCTGGAAAATTCCATGGATAGAGGAGCCTGGCAGGCTATAGTCCAAGGGATTGCAAAGAGTCTGATGCTACTGAGCACATACACATACAAATATGCAGATGCCTTTCAAACTGACTTAAAGATCATTTTTAAAATAGTTTTATCTATTTTGGCTGTACTGTCTTTGCTGTGCAGGCTTTTCACTAGTTACTGTGAGCGAGGGCTACTCTCCAGTTGCCATGCAAGTGTTTCTCATTGCCGTGGCTTCACTTGTTTTGGAGCAGGTCTCTAAGGCCTTCAGGCTTCAGTAGCTGTGGAATGTAGTTTCAGTAGTTACAGATCCTGACTCTAGAACACAAGCTCAGTAGTTGTGACACATGGGTTTAGTTGCTCCATGGCATGTGGGATCTTCCCAGACCTGTCTCCTGAATTGGCAGGTGGATTCTTTACCACTGAGTGACCAGAGAAGCCCTGAGTTAAAGAAGATTCAAGAAAAAGTTGTGTGATCTTTCAGATAGTGTAAAATAATGGTGTGACAAATTTTGACCATTAAAGTCAAAATTTGAGAGCTTTTTATTACAGAAAAAAGAAATAGTTTATTATATTCTTTACATACTATCTATCCCATAATTGGACTTCCCTGGTGACTCAGATGGTAAAGCATCTGCCCACAATGAAGAAGATTTGGGTTCAATCCCTGGGTTGGGAGGATCACCTGAAGAAGGAAAAGGCAGCCCACTCCAGCATTCTTGCCTAGAAAATCCCATAGACGGAGGAACCCCATACAATCTATGGTGTCTCAAAGAGTCGGACATGACTGAGTGACTTCACATCCCATAACTAAAAAAATATCCATATCTATCATCCTATTTATATTAGCCAGATAAGTTTAGTTTTGCTACCATATTTGGGCTCAGTAGCTTTAACAAAACAAGTTTAGTTCTTACTTATCCTACATGCCTAGTGTGAGTTGCCATGGAAGCCTTGGCTCAGAGCTGTCACTCACAAACCAGGCTGTTTGGAGGCTTCATTCTGATACATGTTTCCCAATTACTATGGTGTGAGAGGAGAGGGGAGAAAATTAACCATCAAAAATGAATATCTAGTCCAAAAGTGAAACCCATTTCTTCCACTCACACATCAGTGACCAGAAATAATCACAGGTCTATGTACAACCTCAGCAGACAGGATATTGTATGTGTAACATTTGATACTGGCTAAAATTAGCAAGTTGATTATCTATGTGAAATGTATTCAATTGTGCATCATTTTATTCATCTTTCTTTGTAAAGTACATTGTTTGGGTATCTTTTTCAAAATATCTATGGCAACTTTGACAGTATTCTTTAAATTTAGACTCAGCCAACATTTGAGTTATTCAAACATCAAACTGCATTATAAGGATCATTGAACATAGGAGCACTTGAATATGAATCTGGAGGGGGGAAGGGTTCATTTTGGAAAGATCAGAATTTGCCAAAGGAGAAAGGATCCAGGAGTACAATAATTCACAAATATAGGCTCTAGAATTTCATGCCTGTTGAACCAGAACTCCACAATAAGAAGATATCTAATTGATCACACTAGAGACGTTTTCTAATTCTTTATGATCAATCATTCATGGGCTAAGATTTATTGAAACACACCATTGGCCTGAAAGAACCTGTGATACTTCCTAAATATAAGATGCTATATCTCCAAAACAAAGATTGAAATGGATCATTCTTTCCTTCTGCAAAACTAACTTACACATAAAATAAAAAGAATCTTCATATTTCAACTCTGTAATTATATTTCAGTCATTAGATTAAATGTGCAGAAGTTATTTAAAATTGCTTCCTTTCTCATGTAAATACTATTTTAAAGCATATTATAATGAACAGACACTCATTTTATACAACATGGCTGAGTCATAGTTGCAAAGCAAACCTACGGGCTTGCTCTTACAGTTTTAAACTCCAGTGCATTCAGATATCATTTATTTTGCCACTATAGCAAACCGTTCTAAACATATTATCCTGAGAGAAGAACTATCTCATAGTACTTCAGGGGATCTATAATGTTTCACAACACAGTTTGAAATGTTCCAGAAATATAAAGAAAATGTTTAAAAGAGTTATCGCCTGGTTTCAAGAGAAGCAGTATTTATTTTAGTTAGGTGAAAAACTCCTCGTTTATAGACAGGTTCTGTTATAAAATTTTATTTATAGGTCTGTTAGTTGGGATTCTAAATATGTTTTCTCCAAGGTGCACTACAGTGTTATGTCTAGTTGTTGCTTCCTGCAAAATTCCATTTAACCCATATTGTATCTAAGCTAAATTACTGATATAGTCCCTCTGAACCCTGGATCTAATATAAAACTTATCAGAAGATCCAAGAGGGAGAAAAGAGACAAATGGAGTCTCTTAAACGTTGAAATAAAAAAAACATGTTTTTATTCTGGTGCTTCCTATATAATTTTTTTCTGCCCCTAACCTCCACCTATTCTTGCCTTCTGGCCCAGGTTCAGTTCAGTCCCTCAGTTGTGTCCGACTCTTTGCAACCCCATGAATCGCAGCACGCCAGGCCTCCCTGTTCATCACCATCTCTCGGAGTTTACTCAGACTCATGTCCATCGAGTCAGTGATGCTATCTAGCCATCTCATCCTCTGTCTCCCCCTTCTCCTCCTGCCCCCAATCCCTCCCAGCATCAGAGTCTTTTCCAGTGAGTCAACTCTTCGCATGAGGTGGCCAAAGTACTGGAGTTTCAGCTTTAGCATCATTCCTTCCAAAGAAATCCCAGGGCTCATCTCCTTCAGAATGGACTGGTTGGATCTCCTTGCAGTCCAAGGGACTCTCAAGAGTCTTCTCCAACACCACACTTCAAAAGCATCAATTCTTCAGTGCTCAGCCTTCTTCACAGTCCAACTCTCACATCCATACATGACCACAGGAAAAACCATAGCCTTGACTAGACAGACCTTAAATACTTATGTCATATATTTGTATCATTTTAATCTTTAGAATAGATCATAGTGCTTCAGAATTAGTTCATTATCCAGAAATATGAAAGTGAATCCAAATAACTTTCTACATTTTCTCTGATCTTAGATTTCATGGAGATAAAATAATTTGTGTGAACATTTCTATGACCAATAAATATAACATATCTCAGTAAGTGATTCTACGGGCAGCTCTAAAAAAGAAGCAGGCTTTCCTGGTGGCTCAGCGGTAAAGAATAATCCTTTAATGCAGGAGACACCAGTAGATGATGGCTCTATTTATGGGTTAAAAAGATCTCCAGGAAGAAGAAAATGGCAACCCACTCCAGTATTGTAGTCTGGAAAACCCCATGGACAGAGAAGCCTGGTATTCAGTAGTCCAAGTGGTCACAAAAAGTCTAAAAATACTGAGCAACTGAGCAGGCATGTAACAAGAGAATAGATAATTCAGAGATAAATTTGTCTCTAACAAAGATGAATTTATGTTAATGGCCTTAACATTAAAAGAATTTTTATAGTAATCTGAACTTTCCCTTAGTTCTACAAACTCATTAGAGATTTTAATAGCTTTATTGCTTCATCTACATATTAATCTACAGATTGTCTAAAAGCTATATTCATTTTACAATTATAAATTTATTTGTGGAATTGATTTATCTAGCCTGTATCTATCATAAGAAAATAATATAGAATTAAAGCATTGCTTTCATGAATATACAAAAATAGTAAAGATTTGATTCATGTAAATTTCAACATGTAATTTATTTGTATAATTAATTATTTTGTATTTCTATAGACATAGGTAATTTAAACATGTTTAACAGTTTTTTGTTAAACTTTTAGAACTAACACCCCAAAAAGATATCCTTTTCATAAAGGGGACTGGAATACAAAAGTAGGAAGTCAAGAAACACCTGGAGTAACAGACAAATTTGGCCTTGGAGTATAGAAAGAAGCAGGGCAAAGGCTAATAGAGTTTTGCCAAGAGAATGCACTGGTCATAGCAAACACCCTCTTCCAACAACACAAGAGAAGACTACATGTGGACATCACCAGATGGTCAACACCGAAATCAGATTGATTATATTCTTTGCAGCCAAAGATGAGGAAGCTCTATACAGTCAGCAAACACAAGACCAGGAGCTGACAGTGGCTCAGATTATGAACTCCTTATTACCAAATTCAGACTCAAATTGAAGAAAGTAGGGAAAACTGCTAGACCATTCAGGTATGACCTAAATCAAATTCCTTATGATTATACAGTGGAAGTGAGGAATAAATTTAAGGGCCTAGATGTCATAGATAGAGTGCCTGATGAACTATGGATAGAGGTTCATGACATTGTACAGGAGACAGGGATCAAGACCATCCCCATGGAAAAGAAATGCAAAAAAGCAAAATGGCTGTCTGGGGAGGCCTTACAAAGAGCTGTGAAAAGAAGAGAAGTGAAAAGCAAAGGAGAAAAGGAAAGATATAAGCGTCTGAATGCAGAGTTCCAAAGAAGAGCAAGAGGAGAAAGAAAGCCTTCTTCAGTGGTCAATGCAAAGAAGTAGAGGAAAAGAACAGAATGGGAAAGACTAGAGATCTCTTCAAGAAAATGAGAGATACCAAGGGAACATTTCATGCAAAGATGGGCTCAGTAAAGGACAGAAATGGTATGGACCTAACAGAAGTAGAAGATATTAAGAAGAGGTGGCAAGAATACACAGGAGAACTCTACAAAAAAGAGCTTCATGACCCAGATAATCACAATGGTGTGATCATTCACCTAGAACTGGACATCCTGGAATGTGAATTCAAGTGGGCCTTAGAAAGCACCACTACAAACAAAGCTAATGGAGGTGATGGAATTCTAGTTGAGTTATTTCAAATCCTGAAAGATGATGCTGTGAAAGTGCTGCACTCAATCTGCCAGCAAATTTGGAAAACTCAGCAGTAGCCACAGGACTGGAAAAGATCAGTTTTCATTCCAATCCCAAAGAAAGACAATGCCAAAGAATACTCAAACTACCCGACAATTGCACTCATCTCACGTGCTAGTAAAATAATGCTCAAAATTCTCCAAGCCAGGCTTCAGCAATACGTGAACCATGAACTTCCTGATGTTCACACTGGTTTTAGAAAAGGCAGAGGAACCAGAGATCAAATTGCCAACATCCACTGGATCATGGAAGAAGCAAGTGAGCTCCAGAGAAACATCTATTTCTGCTTTATTGACTATGCCAAAGCCTTTGACTGTGTGGATCACAATAAACTGCTGGAAATTCTGAGAGAGATGGGAACACCAGACCACCTGACTTGTCTCTTGAGAAACCTATATGCAGGTCAGGAAGCAACAGAACTGGACAAGGAAAAACAGACTGGTTCCACATAGGAAAAGGAGTACGTCAAGGCTGTATATTGTCACCCTGCTTATTTAACTTATATGCAGAGTATATAATGAGAAACGCTGGACTGGAAGAAACACAAGCTGGAATCAAGATTGCCGGGAGAAATATCAATAACCTCAGATATGCAGATGACACCACCCTCACGGCAGAAAGTGAAGAGGAATTAAAAAGTCTCTTGATAAAACTGAAAGAGGAGAGTGAAAATGTTGGCTTAAAGCTCAACATTCAGAAAACGAAGATCATGGCATCCAGTCCCATCACTTCATGGGAAATAGATGGGGAAACAGTGTCAGACTTTATTTTTCTGGGCTCCAAAATCACTGCTGATGGTGATGGCAGCCATGAAATTAAAAGATGCTTACTCCTTGGAAGAAAGTTATGACCAACCTAGACAGCATATTAAAAAGCAGAGACATTACTTTGCCAACAATGGTCCATCTAGTCAAGGCTATGGTTTTTCCAGTGGTCATGTATGGATGTGAGAGTTGGACTGTGAAGAAAGCTGAGCACCGAAGAGCTGATGCTTTTGAACTGTGGTGTTGGAGAAGACTCTTGAGAGTTTCTTGGACTCAAGGAGGTCTAACCAATCCATTCTAAAGGAGATCAATCCTGGGTGTTCATTGGAAGGAATGATGCTAAACCTGAAATTCCAGTACTTTGGCCACCTCATGCAGAGAGTTAACTCATTGGAAAAGACCCTGATGCTGGGAGGGATTGAGGGCAGGAGGAGAAGGGGATGACAGAGGATGAGATGGCTGGATTGCATCACCGACTCAATGGACATGAGTTTGGGTGAACTCTGGGAGTTGGTGATGGACAGGGAGGCCTGGCGTCCTGCGATTCATGGGGTCTGAAAGAGTTAGACATGACTGAGAGACTGAGGTGAACTGACTTAACAATTTCTTAAAGATTTCACCTTGTAAACACAAGAAATACTCTAATTAAAATCATTCACAAACTTGATGGAAAAATAATAGAAAATTTAGATTTAAAAGCTGAACCATTAAAAAGATCTACAGATCCATGTGATATTTAAAATTTAGAAAATAAGTGCAATTTTATTGTAACATATGTAGTGTGATTATATAATGATGACACTCATTAGACCTTTTCGCTGAACGATAAGCCAGAACACAGCTTATTGAATCTGTACCCTGTGTAACAGGGACAGGCTCCAGAAGAAAGAACAAAATACATAATCTGAAAATATATATTAATATACCTATAAGTGACTAGGAACTAGCATTCAGAATTAGTAAGGACTATAAATAAAGAGCTGTATAAAAAAATGTAAAGAAGGACTATGTATCAACATGGAAAAAAATCAAATACCATAAAGAACATTAATTACCTTAATTTTAACACTAGCTTGGGAACTTCCTTAAACTTTGAACCTTATAAATGAAATTACTTTGCCAATTGCTTTAGTCTATTTCCATTTGCCTTTTTACCCAAACATGGTATTTCAGGTAGCTTCCTAATCTACCAAGAAGGGTGTTATTCACTGCCTAATAACTCGTATAAACAGTAAATGCGTGGACGTAAAAATCACAGAAGGAGGAGTAGATGAGAGGAGCTCTTAAGACTCTGAGGTAGGTCTGACATTTGTAAAACAAAAGCAGGAGGGAAGGAGTATTATGTGTGAAAAGTATGAAAACTCTCAGACCATAACTCAGTGCTAAGAAAGCTTTGGCTAGACACATGGGAAATCCACTAGTCAGAGAGCCCTGTTATTGGAACCCCACATACCATAGAAATGAACCTTCACAGTCATTAGCTGGGAACAATAAAAGAAAGTATGACCTTGGAATGATCATGCTATGATGTGGAGCTATAGGAGGTAGCAGTGGCTACTTTCAGCAAACTGTGCTCCCTAGAGTAGGAAACCTGAAGGGTACATTTTCAAGGCTGCCATAACCTGTATTATGGATTAATGATTATCAATAACTTTTAATGTGTACCTGTAGTAACCATTTGATCATTTTATTCAATTGATTATTAACATTTAATTGTTTTTTGATGTTTCTCATAAAGGGAAGGATATCTCTATTACTAGATGATATTTAAATGATGAAAATAGATTAAATACAATAAATTATAAGTAATATGATAATTCCAAATAAAATTTAAGGTATCTGATAGATGTGAAAATTAAACATAATTCAGTTGAAATTCAAGAAAATGGTGTTGTGTGTGGAGGGTAGCTCAGGAACTTGTGTAGGATAGGCAATAATTTGTCAAATTTTAAAAATTATTTGTGATTTATTAGAACTATACCATAATCAGAAATTCACATAGGAAAATATGAATAGTATTTAAGGATTATGCAAATATATTTCAATATATAACAATAAAGATCATGGTGATTTTTTAAAATTACAAATTAGGAAGCAGTAAATCAGGCCTGCTTTCTGCAAATCAAACTATAATATGATATTTAAGATTCATGTTCAGTGTGTCTTAAATATGAAAATTATTTTTTAGTTTTTCAAGTTTTAGAGTGGGCAAGAGGGTTAGTTGTTGCATTATGCTCTTCAGGTTTGTGATGCCTCTTCTTCTTCCTCAATCCATTTCTCCAAATAAGTTATGTTTCAACACCAGGAATCTTTTGAAAACCACCAAATCTTTTGGAAATAGATTTCATAATGATTGAATAAATAAACACAATAGAAAATAACAAAAAAATTACCAAAAAATATAGGCCAAGACGTCTTTATTTTATCCAATGTCATTAATTGACTGAAAACATAGTAAACATGCCTTCAAGTACATAAAGCCTTTGTCCCTTTAATCAATTTTTTTATCTCTATAAACAATGGCATCTCAATGAGGACTCAGGCCATAAGTTAGCCAGTTATCACAGGTTTGGTTCCTGGGAAACAAATTCTGAAACAAAGATTAACACACAGGAAGTTCATTAGGGCATGCTCTTCTTATCAACAGATATGAAAAGGTGTAGGATAAGAATGGTTAGACGGCAGAGAAGTTGGGTTTCAATGCATTCTCATTAAAGGCCTTAGCCACAGTCTCAGGGAAAACTGAATCTACAGGGCATTGAGTGTTACCTCAATGGCTCAGTGAGTAAAGAGTCCACCTGCAATTCAGGAGACACAGGAGCTGTGGGTTTGATCCTTGGGTGGAAAGATCCCCTGGAGAAGAGCATGGCAACCCACTCTAGTATTTTATCTAGGAAATCCCATGGACAGAGGAGTGAGGCAGGCTATAGCCCATGGAGTTGCAGAGTCAGACATGACTGAGCAACTAAACAAAATGAAACAAAAAGTTGGGCAAAGGAGGCTATCTCACTTATTATTCACACTGTGCTAATCATTCACTGAAGCTGACCTGCTTCAGGAGGTGTTCGTACCTTGTACAAAGCCACTCACTTCAGTTTAGACCAGTCTCAAAGAAGGCTGACAGCTGAAGGCTGTCAGCAGCACTCTCAAGAAGCTAAAAAAACAGTCTTCCATTTTGAAAAAACATTAAGATGGTACTATATGTCACAGCCTCCTGTATACTTGTAAAGGAAATGACTACCTGGAGACTAAGAAGAAAACCATGCCCATGTGAGTATAGTCAGCTGATTTTTGACAAAGAAACAAAGGCAGAACAATGGAGAAAAGATAGCTGTTTCAACAAATGGTGCTGGAACAACTGGATATCCATATGCAAAAAAAAAAAAAAAAACTAGTCACACTTTACATCCTTCAGTTCAGTTGAGTTCAGTTCAGTCACTTAGTCGTGTCCAACTCTTTGTGAGCCCATGAATCGCAGCACACCAGGCCTCCCCGTCCATCACCAACTCCCGGAGTTTACTCAGATTCACGTCCATCGAGTCGGTGATGCCATCTAGCCATCTCATCCTCTGTCATCCCCTTCTCCTCCTGCCCCCAATCCCTCCCAGCATCAGAGTCTTTTCCAATGAGTCAACTCTTCGCATGAGGTGGCCAAAGTACTGGAGTTTCAGGTTTAGCATCATTCCTTCCAAAGAACACCCAGGGCTGATCTTTAGAATGGACTGGTTGGATCTCCTTGCAGTCCAAGGGACTCCCAAGAGTCTTCTCCAACACCACAGTTCAAAAGCATCAATTATTCAGTGCTCTGCTTTCTTCACATTCTAACTCTAGGATCCATACATGACTACAAAAAACCATCGTGAAGTCGTGAAGTCGCTCAGTCATGTCCGACTCTTTGCGACCCCATGGACTGTAACCTACCAGGCTCCTCTGTATGGGATTTTCCTCTGTATGGGATTTTCCAGTCAATAGTCCTGGAGTGGATTGCCATTTCCTTCTCCAGGGGATCTTCCCGACCCAGGGATCAAACCCGGGTCTCCCGCATTGTAGACAGATGCTTTACTGTCTGAGCCATCAGGGAAGTCCGTAGCCTTGACTAAACAGACCTTTGTTGGCAAAGCAATGTCTCTGCTTTTAATATGTTGTCTAGGTTGTTCATAACTTTTCTTCCAAGGAGTAAGTGTCTTTTAATTTCATGGCTGCAGTCACCATCTGCAGTGATTTTGGAGCCCAAAAAATGAAGTCTGACACTGTTTCCACTGTTTCCACATCTATTTCCCATGAAGTGATGGGACCGGATGCCATGATCTTTGTTTTCTGAATGTTGAGCTTTAAGCGATCCTTAATAGCAATTAATTCAAAATTGATCATAGAACTAAATTTGGAAACAGTAAAAGGATCAGAGTTACTAGGGGCCAGAAGAAAGGGAGAAATAAAAAAAATCATTTTTAGGGCACTGAAACTACTAATCCTTGTAGAAAACTATATGTATGTCATTACACATATGTCAAACTCATAGAATATACTTCCCAGGAGGTGCTAATGATAAAAAAACTACCTGCCAATGCAGGAGACATAAGAGATGCGAGTTCAATCCCTGGATTGGGAAAACTCCCTGGAGAAGGAAGTGTCAACCCACTCTAGTATTCTTGCCTGGAGAATCTCATGGACAGAGGAGCCTGGCAGGCTACTGTTCATACAGTTGCAAAGAGTCAAACATGACTGAAGTGACTTACTACAAGCAGGAACATGGAATGTAAACCACCAAGAAGAAACCCTAAGGTAAACTATGAATTTTGGATGATAATGGTATGTCAGTGCGGGTTCAATGATTCTAACAAATGTTCCTCTTTGGTGCAAGATATTGATAGTGGGGGAAGCTATTGTTTGGATAACTTAATAACTTAGATGCTTGTGCTGATTTTATATATATATATGTATGTATGTATGTATATGTGTATGAACCTATGTATGCATGTGTATGCTTATTAGTTAGTCCGTTAGTTACTTCAGTTGCTCAGTCGTGTCAACTCAGTGCGGCCCCATGGACTGCAGCATGCCAAGCTTTCTTGTCCATTACCAACTGATGGAACTTGCTCAAACTCATATCTATCAATTTGGTGATGCCATCCAACAATCTCACCCTTTGTCATCCTCTTCTCCTGCCTTCAGTCTTTTCCAGAGTCAGGGTCTTTTCCAAGGATTCAGTTCTTCGCATCAGGTAGCCAAAGTATTGGAATTTCAGCTTCAGCACCAGTCCTTCCAATGAATATTCAGGACTGATCTTTAGGAAGGTTGGATCTCCTTGCTGTCCAAGGGATTCTCAAGAGTCTTCTCCAACACCACAGTTTAAAAGCATCAGTTCTTCAGAGCTCAGCTTACTTTATAGTCCAACTCTCACACCCATACACAACTACTGGAAAAACCATAGCTTTGACTAGATGGATATTTGTTGGCAAAGCAATGTCTCTGCTTTTAATATGTTGTCTAGGTTGGTCATAGCTTTTCTTCCAAGGAGCAAGTGTTTTTTAATTTCATGGCTGCAGTCACCATCTGCAGTGATTTTGGAGACCAAGAAAATAAAGTCTATCACTGTTTCCATTGTTTCCTCATCTATTTGTCATGATGTGATGGGCCCAGGTGCCATGATTTAGGTTTCTGAATGTTGAGTTTTAACCCAGCTTTTTTACTCTCCTCTTTCACTTTCATCAAGAGGCTCTTTAGCTCCTCTTCGCTTTCTGCCATAAGGGTAGTATCATCTGCATATCTGAGGTTATTGATATTTTTCCTGGCAATCTTGGATCCATCTTGTGCTTCATCCAGCCTGGCATTTCACATGATGTACACAGCATATAAGTCAAATAAGCAGGGTGATAATATACAGCCTTATCATACCCCTTTCCCGATTTTGAACCAGTCCGTTGTTCCATGTCTGGTTCTAACTGTTGCTTCTAGACCTGCATATAGATTTCTCAGGAGGCAGGTCAGGTGGTCTGGTATTCTCATCTCTTTAAATTTTCCACAGTTTTTTGTGATCTACACAGTCAAAGGCTTTGGTGTAGTCAATAAAACAGAAGTAGATTTTTTTTTTTTTTCTGGGACTCTCTTGCTTTTTCTATGATTCAATGATAGGCAATTTGATCTCTGGTTCCTCTGCCTTTTCTATATCCAGCTTGAACATCTGGAAGTTCTCAATTCATGTACTGTTGAAGTCCAAAAATCCATGTCTCATGGCTGTTAGTAACTTTTCATGATTGTTGATGAGTGTGTTATATGGTAGAACTATAAATATAGATGAAGTAAGATAATTTTGTTTGGTCTTGTGTTTTGATCTACCAAATATTTCCCTAGCTTATTGCATTTTTTGGGAGCACTGGCACATTGCCCTAAACATTTCTAGGTTTCAGGAAAATAATATGGAATCAAATTTGATGTTCTTCCTCATAGAGTGTACTTCCTTGTGATTAGTCACTCAGTCATGTCCGACTCTTTGCAACCTCATGGACTGTAGCCCACTAGACTCCTCTGCCTATGGGGATTCTCCAGACAACAATACTGGAGTGAGTTGACATGCCCTCCTTCCAAGGGATCTTTCTAAACCAGGGCTCAAACCCAGGTCTCCCACATTAGAGGTGGATCCTTCACTGTTTCAGCCATCAGGGAAGCCCAGAGCATAATTCCTGATGAGTTGCTTATCACTAGCTCTGTCACAGAAGGAAATTAAATGTTTATGGTAGTCTTTAAAACAAAAAAGAAAAACATAAGCTACTTCTACTTAGGTTTTATTAAGTACTTTTATTTGATTTTTAACTATTTAAGTAATCTGGTTTGGAACTTTGAAAGCAAGATCCATTTCTTTCTACCTCATTTATTTCAAAGTGGAATAATTGTATGTGTTAGGTTAATTGCTGCTTTAATTTGCATTATAACTTTAATTTCGCTCTTATGGGTAGAGTGAATTAATTCATATTTGTGCCAAAAAATCTAGCCTGTTCATTTTCTAGTTTATTTGTCAAAACAAATATTATAATAGTATTCATAATTTGCCTGATAGATAATTTTCTTGTTACTCTGTATCTTAAATATTTGGCTGCAACACAAGTTATTATTTGGTATTTTGTAAAATATAATAATTTATGGTAATGTGTTAAATTCAAAATATGCTATTACTGGGGATTTCTCCAGTTGTTAGTGTTAGTCTAGTGGCTAAGACTCCATGTTCCCAATGCAGGGGGACAGGGTTTGATTCATAGTTAGGGAACTAGATCCCTCATGGCACAATTAAGAGTTTGCATGCTGTAACTAAAGATCCCGCATGCTGCAACAAGTATCAAAGATCCGTGTGCCATAACAAGACCCAACATGGCCAAATAAGTAAATATATAAATCTTTTAAAAAATATACGTCATTACAATTCCTAATGTGTGGACATTGCTTAGCTTTATATGAGTGATTCAAATTTTAATTGAATCATGATCATTACTACACGATTAAAACTGTGACCTGAAATAATAACAAGAGGGTAAGAATTAACAGGCTTCCCTGGTGGCTCACAGGTTAAAGTGTCTGCCTGCAATGTGGGAGACCTGGGTTCGATCCCTGGGTTGGGAAGATCCCCTGGAGAAGGAAATGGCAACCCACTCCAGTATTCTTGCCTGGAGAATCCCATGGATGGAGGAACTTGGTGGGCTACAGTCCATGGGTCACAAAGAGTTGGACACGACTGAGCGACTTCACTTCACTTCACAAGAATTAACGCAAAAGGCACATGAAGTCAGCATTTACCATTCAAAAGCATCAGTTGGAAAGTCACTAAAGTCATTAAGTCATTATACAAAATAATTTGTCAAGTATATTTGAAAACCTTGTGTTCAACCAAAATGAACATATCTCTTTTCTGAATAATTTCTCTGAAATTGTATTATGCTAATGTGCAATTTAAAGTTTTTAGACTGACATTGCATTCTCAGCTTTTCTCTGTGATGATGATGATTATGACAATGATGATTCTTTTTATCCAACATGCTTTTAAAAGCCACAGGATACAATTTTAGAAGCAAAAACCTTTAAATAAAGCCTTTAAACAATGTAATACATTTAATTTGTTCTGGGCTATACTCACAACACTTTCAGAATTAAAAATATGACTACATAATTATATTTAAATAATGAATGATATAAGTACAAAATTTGTTTCTAGCTTGTTTCTGAAAACAAGGAAAATCTGGGCATAGTGAGGGAGAGGACCAATGGTGTTTTGTATATATTCCAGGGCCATGAAAAATTTCCAGGCTGCCTAAGTTTTGATAAAAGAAACCATCAAACAAAAACACAGTTGTGTATAAATCAGAAAGAGGGCAGAGGTATAGAAAAAATTGAAATTAGGGAAGAAAGGGTTAGAGTTAGTAGATGTGGAAAAACAATGGGAAAGAGGCAAAAACATAATTTAAAAGTCTTGGATATGATAAAAATAAATAAATAGAAATTATTGGCATAGGGATAGATAGGGACCTGAATTTTGCCAAATGGTGAGAGGTGAGTTATACAGGTAAGATTTGTAATCCAATGCAAATGATTTAATTGAAAAGCTAAATCTATTAGACCACCTCTCCAGATTCTTACAGTAACAATCGTTGCGGGATGTATTGAGGTCTCCAGTAAAGCTTGCATATCTTTACCACTTCAAAATATACATAAAAGGAATATGTAAAATTTAATAAAATTCATTACATGCAGTAGGCAATCATTTCCTGAAAATCTTGCTATGGAGTTACTGAAATATTTATTAAGTTGGAGGTTATAGTTATTTGCATTGATGAGCACCTTTAATTGCATTTGCATATATGTCATTATAATTATTCAACTTGCATATAAATTGAATGATTGGATTATTTTACTGGAATACTTCAGAGAAATTACAGAATTCTAAAGAAAGGCATATTTTAACCTGCAAATACGTGACTAAATGTTCTTTTAAAATGTATTTTATTGTGTAATATATCAAATACACCAACCTGGTATATCTAACAGACATTTTGAGCATTTTGAGTTTAAAAAGACGAGTAATAAAATACATACACCTGATGCAGTGTAATCACAAATAAAATATTATCAGAATCTTTGATGCCTTCAAAGTAACTCCAGCCAAATGCACCTTGGTGGTGGTTTAATTGTTAAGTCGTGTCTGACTTTGTGACCCCATGGACTGTAGCTCACCAAGGTCCCCTTTCCATAGGATTTTCCAAGCAAGAATGCTAGAGTGGGTTTCCATTTCCTTCTCCAGGGGATTTTCCAGACTCAGCGTTCGAATCCAGATCTCCTGCACTGCAGGCAGATTCTTTACCAGCTGAGCTACCAGGGAACCCCGTAAATGCACCCTTATTTAATTACAAAATAATTACACACAGAGAATATACATATCAGTTCAGTTCAGTCGCTCAGTCGTGTCCGACTCTTTGCGACCCCATGAATCGCACCACGCCAGGCCTCCCTGTCCATCACCAATTCCCGGAGTTCACTCAGACTCACGTCTATCGAGTCCGTGATGCCATCCAGCCATCTCATCTTCTGTCGTCCACTTCTCCTCCTGCCCCCAATCCCTCCCAGCATCAGAGACTTTTCCAATGAGTCAACTCTTCGCATGAGGTGGCCAAAGTACTGGAGTTTCAGCTTTAGCATCATTCCTTCCAAAGAAATCCCAGGGCTGATCTCCTTCAGAATGGACTGGTTGGATCTCCTTGCA
>SJYT01049878.1:717873-742977 GCA_006410635.1 Cephalophus harveyi | reverse complement strand
ATTGAGTGCAGCACTTTCACAGCATCATCTTTCAGGATTTGAAACAGCTCAACTGGAATTCCATCACCTCCACTAGCTTTGTTCGTAGTGATGCTTTCTAAGGCCCACTTGACTTCACATTCCAAGATGTCTGGCTCTAGATTAGTGATCACATCATCATGATTATCTGGGTCGTGAAGATCTTTTTTGTACAGTTCTTCTGTGTATTCTTGCCACCTCTTCTTAATATCTTCTGCTTCTGTTAGGTCCATACCATTTCTGTCCTTTATCGAGCCCATCCTTGCATGAAATGTTCCCTTGGTATCTCTAATTTTCTTGAAGAGATCTCTAGTCTTTCCCATTCTGTTGTTTTCCTCTATTTCTTTGCATTGATCACTGAAGAAGGCTTTCTTATCTCTTCTTGCTATTCTTTGGAACTCTGCATTCAGGTGCTTATATCTTTCCTTTTCTCCTTTGCTTTTCGCCTCTCTTCTTTTCACAGCTATTTGTAAGGCCTCCCCAGACAGCCATTTTGCTTTTTTGCATTTCTTTTCCATGGGGATGGTCTTGATCCCTGTCTCCCGTACAATGTCACGAACCTCATTCCATAGTTCTTCAGGCACTCTATCTATCAGATCTAGGCCCTTAAATCTATTCCTCACTTCCACTGTATAATCATAAGGGATTTGATTTAGGTCATACCTGAATGGTCTAGTGGTTTTCCCTACTTTCTTCAATTTGAGTCTGAATTTGGCAATAAGGAGTTCATGATCTGAGCCACAGTCAGCTCCTGGTCTTGTTTTTGTTGACTGTATAGAGCTTCTCCATCTTTGGCTGCATAGAATATAATCAATCTGATTTCGGTGTTGACCATCTGGTGATGTCCACATGTAGAGTCTTCTCTTGTGTTGTTGGAAGAGGGTGTTTGCTATGACCAGTGCATTTTCTTGGCAAAACTCTATTAGTCTTTGCCCTGCTTCATTCTGCATTCCAAGGCCAAATTTGCCTGTTACTCCAGGTGTTTCTTGACTTCCTACTTTAGCATTCCAGTCCCCTATAATGAAAAGGACATCTTTTTTGGGTGTTAGTTCTAAAAGATCTTGTAAGTCTTCATAGAACCGTTCAACTTCAGCTTCTTCAGCATTACTGGCTGGGGCATAGACTTGGATAACTGTAAGCACCCAATACACTCTGGTCCAAAGGATGAATTAAAAAACAAGTTAACACTGCAAATGTAGATGAGTGATGTACAGCTGACAGTTGCTGACAGTAGCTGACAGCTCTGTGCATTTGCTAGTAACAAATCCAATTGCTGTAAATTTCTGTCCCATAGCTGTCAGGTTGGCCAAGGTTCCAAGTCTGCAGCTCCCCCTGCCTCATACGCTGAAAGGGGTCTTCTGGAAATCGAATTGCCCAGAAGTGGGGTCTCGTATCAGTCAGATAAGATCAGCCCAATTATTACAGAGCCCATGCCCAGTCCATCTGAGGCCAACAGACATAGAGAGCCAGACAGGTATTTGATCATCTGTCTACAACCCATGCTGGGGACAGGGAATATTTCAGAAAGGTAGAGGGGGAAAAGGAAGGGAAGAGTCTTGGAACTTCTTCCATCTGTGGATAAGCTCAGCTACCTCTTCCTTGCTCTCAGTGGATTGAAGACTAGCAGCCTTGCTCGGGGCTCTGCCCAGCTATGAGACCCCACCCCCACCCTGACCCCTAGGTACCACCTTGCTCTACTGGACTCACACGGCGGTGATGGTAGCCACAGTCTTGAGACTTGCCGGGTTCCGGATCATCTTGTCCAGGGTGTTGACAATCTCTGCAAAGCGAGGCCGGCTGTTACGGTCCTTCTGCCAACAATCCAGCATGAGCTGGTGTAGAGCAGCTGGGCAGTCCATGGGAGGGGGCAGCCGGTAGTCCTGCTCGATGGCATTGATGACCTGCAGGGACACACACGAGAACAGGTATGATTGCTGATGAGTCACTAGCCAGTCATTCACAAATTAGCCCCTGAGGGTGGAGCCTCCTTGCCCCAGGTGTCCTCATTCTGTGCCGCTATACCTCTCACTATAATAGACTTTATGGGCACTTGGCTTCTGCCCCTAGACCATGAGTTCCCAGGAAGCAGGGCCTGCATTTTATTGTGTCTTTGTGTTCCCAGCTACTGGGATAGGGCCTGACATATACTAGATGGCTATGAAATGTTTGCTAAAGAACGGTTGGAGCTTCTCCTTTGAGAGGATACCAGGCCCAATCTTGCCTTCCTGGCAGCTGGTGGCACCAGGGGAAATGAAACAATGGCACGTGGAAATGCAATGAACCCACTATTTGCAAATGACACCCACCAGAGCCCATGGTGGGCCTCATCCTTCTACTGCTATGGGAAGAGAAAGGGAGAGAGGGGATCAGAATGTGATGGAGAACCTACTTCATGCCAGGGACCCTTTAGATGCTTTCTAGACATTATCTGCCTTAATCTTTATGAGACAGCGATAGGAATTTGATAGAAGATAATTTAGTTAAACAAACTGGTTCAGTACAATGACAATGGTAGAAATAACAAGGTGATCCAACATAAATATCTTCAATCAAGTTTTGTTAATTTTCATAGATTCCAGGGGATAATTTTGTAAAGATTTTAGGATCTGTAGGCTATGGTTTTTCCAGTAGTCATGTATGGATGTGAGAGTTGGACTGTGAAGAAGGCTGAGTGCCAAAGAATTGATGCATTTGAACTGTGGTGTTGGAGAAGACTCTTGAGAGTCCCTTGGACTGCCAGGAGATCCAACCAGTCCATTCTGAAGGAGACCAGCCCTGGGATTTCTTTGGAAGGAATGATGCTAAAGCTGAAACTCCAGTACTTTGGCCACCTCATGCGAAGAGTTGACTCATTGGAAAAGACTCTGATGCTGGGAGGGATTGGGGGCAGGAGAAGAAGGGGATGACCGAGGATGAGATGGCTGGATGGCATCACTGACTCGATGGACGTGAGTCTGCATGAACTCTTGGAGTTGGTGATGGACAGGGAGGCCTGGCGTGCTGCGATTCATCGGGTCGCAAGGAGTTGGACACAACTGAGCGACTGAACTGAACTGAACTGAAGCACATTTACTTCTCAGTTACAATTCATTTAAATTAATTATGCCTGCTCTCTGGTTTTGGAAATAGTAAAAATAATTATAAGCCACCCAGTGCTAAACATACAAATTTATTATGGCACACTCATAGCTCAATGGAAGGAATTGGGTACAATGCAGGCCTTAAGATGTTGCAAAAATGTACCTATTGAGATGGAAATATACTCCCATTATAATATTAGGCAAAAGAGCAGGCTGTCTAAGTGCAGGTATGGTATAATCTTATTTTTGTAGAAAAATAAGAATCAAAACAAAACAAAGACTAATAATTACACACATACATAGAAAAGTCCTTGGAAGGATCTATACCACGGAGCTAAGGGTGGTTGCCTCTAGGCGGGTAGAAATATGAATGACCTTTGTGTTTTCTTTTTCTTTCTTTATATGTTTATACCCTATAATAATTAGGCGTTGATTTTACATTAACATAAACAGTTAAAGACCTTTAACAACATAGGAAATAATTTGGAGCTCAGGAATTTTCAGGTGTTTTTGCTTCTACTTTAAAAAATGTCAGATTCATTTCAACTGATTATTCTTTTTTTTTTTTTCCACTTTGTAAATTGGTCAGAAAGTAAATGTTCTTGATTAGTTTATACTGTTACAAATTCTATGCATGGTATTCAGGGCATGAGGGGGAACGAGATAATATAATAACCTGAAGTCATTAGAGATAATCGAGGTGTATTATTACTTCTATTCAATGTGGCAAGAAAAAAAAAAAAAAAAACCACCCACAATGTTTCAGAAAAACAAGCACACAAACCATACCAATATGATCACTTTATAAAAAACCAGCTACTGTGGACGTGCACTTTTGAATAATACGTTATCCCACCAACAAATGTTTATCTCGGCCAGACTGTTGCCAATCAGATTACCTGTTACTCTCTCAGGAGTCCATTTTAGCTCTAGTTTCCCCATGAGGAAATGAACATGCAATCAGGGGGAGTTATTTACCTGAGGGCACGCAGCTAGTGAGGGACAGGGCTGGGAAAAGAGATATCTAAGTTCAAGTTCTGAACACCTTGAAGCCTGCTCTTTCAGACTCTGTGGGATTGCCACAGTGATCTCAGCCTGGAGAACAGTCCTTGGAGCTGTTTCATGTCTTCACGGTAGGAAATGGGGATATGCAGCTAAACCAAGTAACCCAAGAGGGCGAGTAATGGGGCATCCTTTCTAGCTCCTTCCATACAGCCAGGTAGAGGGGCCCAATCACAGAGTTCCCACTCAGCATGGGGACAAGTGGGATTACCCACTGAATGACTCCACAAGCTCTGGATTGCCTAAGGACAAGCTGGTGGGGCCAGCAGGAGGGGTTTGTGTCCAGATTCAACTTCTTTGAGGGGGTTGGGGCCCCTAAAGTCTTCCATTGCAAGGCAGCTCATGTTCCCCTAAACTGCTGGCCTGGTTGCTCAAATTATTTCATGGCCAGATTCCCATACACCAATGTTCCCCCCAACAGGATTCCTCTTCTGCCTTCCCAAAAGGAGAAGGAGCACTGGAGGCAGCGTCCTTCTGTGGGCACAGCTCAGAGGTGTGGCCAGCTGACCCAAGCGCTCCTGGCACATCACTGAGTGGCCAGAGCACTGGCATGCCCTGACTCCTGTCTGGGAGCTTTAGACCAGATGGCATTTAGCCGCTTTGCCCTTGTCTCCTCTACACACCACCTCTTTAGAATCTCCGGAAGACTGTTCTGGGGTTTGATTATGTATTTCCTGTTTGTCTGATGTGCCGACTTTCTTTTTAAAAGGACATCAAAGAGTCACTGATTCCCCCTCCCTGCAGGTCCAAAGCCCCACGCACTGTGTCGGTGGTGGTGTGGCATTGCCACTGAGGACATAGACCTTGGAGATCTGGGTTAAAATACTAACTCCATTTCTTATTAGCTCCAGAAACATGGGAGAGTCACTTGACTTCCTGAAACTGCACAGATGGGGTTGTCGGAAGAGTCAAGTGATACAATGAGGCAGTGTGCATTGAGCAGCAAAGGTGAGAGTCATGGAAAGGATCCCATCATCACATGGAGGCTGTCACTGTGGCCACGGCTATTACAGTGGAGGTCTTCTCTGCAGAAAGTGCTGCTGTTCTCCAGCAGCCATCTGGAGGCTTAGAAGACGGTGTCTGGAAAGCACCAAGCAGGCAGTGGGGACTTGTTAAATGGCACCTCTCTCCCAGTGTGTCACTTTTTGTGATAGAGGAGACAGAAACCCCCTCCCCTGCTTTTGTTCACAAAATTGGACTTTATTCCATCTGCTATTTCTTCTGGACAACTTTGCTGTTATTGCTCAAGTAGATAATACTTTGGGAGCAATGATGCTTCTTAAAGCTTTTCTCTCTGCTCCAAAGAAAAAATACCAAATCATTAGTTGGTATATGGGTAACATTAATCTATGATTTTACCAGTGGCTCAGTGGTAAAGAATCCACCTGCCAATGCAGGAGACCTGGGTTTGATTCCTGGGTCAGGAAGATCCCCTGGAGAATGAAATGGCAACTCACTCCAGTATTCTTGCCTGGGAAATCCCATGGACAGAGAAGCCTGGTGGGCTACAGTTCATGGGGTTGCAAAAGAGTCTGACATGACTGAGCTACTAAACAACAGCATTCATCTACTTATATCCTTCATTGAAGCACTATACATTTGAAGATTTTTATTCTCTTTTTAAGGATTGGTGTTTTCTAAATTTTCTGAGTACATATAAGTTATATTCAAATTAAAACATCATTATTTCAAAAAAGTACTTGTGATCCTCTAATGGGGCTTTGGAATCACTCCCTGTCACACCTGCCTCACTGGTAGCTGTGGAGAAAGCCAAGAGGAGGCAGGAGAATTGGGCCTTATAGTCCCAACACCAGTGACTGCATCTGACTGCATTGACTTGGGAACAAAGATGTGACCCAAACCTGGGGTCAGAGGGCATCCTGCTGAGCAGAGTTGAAAATCAGAGCAAGTCCTGGGCTCCTTGGGCTTCCCCGGTGGCTCAGACTGTAAAAAAAAAATCCACCTGCAATGCGGGAGACCTGAGCTCTATCCTTGGGTTGGGCAGATCCCCTGGAGAAGGGGACAGCTACCCACTCCCATATTCTTGCCTGGAGAATTCCATGGATAGAGGAGCCTGGCAAGCTAGAGTCCATAGCATTGCAAAGAGTCGAACAGGACTGAGCGACTTTCACTTCACTTCTGCCTGGGCCCCTTTCCTTGATCCATGACAGGATGAGATAAATGGATGTTGAAAGACTAGTGATTGAAATGAGATCAGATGGTATTTCCAGAGAGAAGCTGATGGTGAGTGTGGCAGTGAGAATGGAGCAGGCCTAACTCACTTGGAATGGTCTACAGCGACAGGTGCAGTGGGCTGCCTTTGCTCATCTGTACCCTGGGATGGCAGGGGCGGGGTTGGGTGGGGATGAGGGGCAGGTGGTCTGGCCCAGGGGCCCAGGGCTGGTGCTCCTCTTTGAAAGGAGCAGGACCCCTCCTCTTGCCTCCTGTCTCCAGCGGGGCTCCCAACTGCCCCCAGACATGCACTTTTCATTAGTGAGTTGGGCGGTGGGCGGGCTTCCTCGACCTTCCATGTGGAGAGTGAAGTGGAGGAGCTCAGAGCAGTGGTGGATCCAGGGCAGAGGGGGTTAAGTTGAGCTCTGATGTTTCAATAAAACTGCAGCTCCTCTCCACAGACACTGCCACTCTCATTATCTCTGTCAATCAGATCCAAGCAGTAGAACTTCCAAGTTCTCTCTCTGGCTGACAAACTCTCTGTACATGTTCAAAGAACTTCCTGGGCTCGGGAAGCCCAATTACCAGCACTCCGACTTGCCTCTGCAATTCTCTTTCTTAAAGCCTTTCAATTGTCAACTGTAAAATCCTTTACTGCCACCACCTCAGTGGTTTCTGATGAGTAGGGCTGCAGCCAGGAGCCCCTCCTGGGTCTCTCCCAGGCGGGGTCAGGAGATGCCTTCTGAATGGGCAAAAGTCACTCTCTGCCTTCCACAGAGAGTAGACTGGCACTTGGGACAATGGTGAAAGGCTTTATTTTAGGGGAAAAAAAAAAAAAAACAAAAAATGAAGAGAGAATAAAACTGCTCCTTTGCAGATGTTCCTATTCCCTTTGAGACCCAGCTCAAGCATTAAATATCTGGAAACCTTCTTTACCTACCCCTAAAAGTTTCCACAGTCCTATGTATATGGTGCTGGGCTGTAAACCCCCAAAGAATAGAGCCAGTAAGCACAATGCTTAGTCACAGTTAGCAAACTCTGAGTGTCTGTTGAGTGAATGATTTGGGATTTCTGAAAGTCTAATATCAGAAACTCCATTTGTTTTCAGCAGAGGTGAATACATTTGCTAAGAATATCCTGAATGTCAAATCTTGCCTGTCAGAGAGTTTTCTAATCCATTCCACATGTGCTGAATTGTTCTTAATCGGATTACAGTCTCTGGGCAGGGCAACATGGGTCTGCTTTTTCTGGCTAACATTTATTACTCATCTAGCTGACAGTATGGACAGAACCAGAGTGCAGCTGATTTCATGAAAGCAGCCTCGGCATCAATTCCGACACTTACAGATTCGACACGCTATAGGAGCAGAGGCAAAGCATGGAGAATCAGAGATAATAGAGGATCGAGACACCGCCCGTGGTCGGCAATAGGACCTGGCTGAGGAGACAGCTTTTTCGCCTGCTCTGGGCTGAAGGCACTCTACCCTCCGGAGCAGGGGGCATCACCACTAAGCACCCAGCTCCTTTTCTCTCATTAGAAAGTGTTTTCTGGGTGCCCAGGTCAGCACCTTTCTCAACCTTCTGAGCAACAGCCATGGCTGGAAACCTCTGACTGGACAGAGGACTGGTTGGGAGCCAGCTTCTCCAGTTTACCAGTGCCTCGGGAGCCCACACCCATGATGCAAGTGGTTCTGGGACGGCTGTTTTCCCCATCTGGACTGGGCCAGCCCTGTCTCTTCTTCCTTGGAAGTTGGGGAAGATAATAACTGCCACCCAGTGATGGGAAGAGCAAGTGAGAACACATGTAATGCAGATATTGCAGACTGCGATCCCCTTAGCCCCAAAGGAACTGTATATATTCAGAACACAAGAAGGAGTGGTCCCAGGGATGGGGTGGGGGGAACCCAGGTAGGATTTTGATTGTGACCTTATCAAAGCAAATCATCCACAAAAGGTTATCCACTTTTTGGTAATTATGGAGCAAAGGGTCCCATCCGGAACACCCTTAAAATGCCTCTGCTAAAAGCATCTCAGATGATGCTTCTCTTTCCTGTCTCCCTGTCCCTTGTGGGTCAGGGAGGGGTGTTGCTGACCATTCAGCTTGGTCCCCTCCCAAGACCCGTCTGGAGCTGACCAACTCTGGGACTCTTGCTCAGCACCTCCTTCACCGACAGGTGCCAAGGATTCAGAAGAGCAGATTCTCAGGAAGGAAGGGCCTTAACATGAACTCCTCCCTTCAGAGCTGAAACACAGGAGTCGCAGACAAAAGCTGCTGTTGGCTCAACACAGCACATCCATCAGCGTAGAGCAGCTGGAAGCCAGGTCCTGCCAGGCAACCAGCACTGCTTCCTCTCCGTCACACGTGGTGACAGAGGGCACGCAGGCAAGTGCTTGGCAGCAGGGTACAATTCCCTGGTCAACTTTGGGCCTGATCTATTCATGATTCAGGCCATTCAGAACGAGCCCATCATCTCCCGGATTGGTCAGGGCACATTTACAGGCTTTGGGGTCATAGGAACCATCACATCTCTGTGCTGGGTTCTTGATTAGTTCAAACATTGGTGCAAAGAAGGTTCCTTCATCCACTGCATCAGACACTTCACGTTCAGGACCCAAGGCCCAGTGAGAAACCAGGTGGGCCTGGCATGCCAGGGCCCTAGGACCCCTGGGGTGAGGGTGGTAGCAGTAGGAGCAGCTGACACTTACATCTTGGTTGGACATGTCCCAGTAGGGTCTCTCTCCAAATGACATGACTTCCCACATGACAATCCCGTAGCTCCAGACATCGCTGGCAGATGTGAACTTGCGGTAGGCGATGGCCTCTGGAGCCGTCCATCTCACGGGGATCTTGCCTCCCTGGGGGAAGGAGAAGCCTGGTCAGTCCAACCACTGGGTTCCCAGTTGAAAGTCGGTAGGAATAAACTGGGCACACACATCCACCCTTCCACCCCTACCCTGATGTCTTGTGAACTAGGACAGCGGGGTCCCCAGGCAGAGGAATCTGCAGGGCTGGTCTCTCACACCACGTGTGGGCACACTGCATTGCTCCACACCAGAGGTGGTGACCGGGGTTGCATTCAGCCCCAGTTCCCTATGTCCTGATCCTACCATCACCATGGGTGAGAGGAGCAGTGAAACTAACATAGAGCCCCACAGGACATTGTGTGAGATCAGCTACGTGAGCCGTGACAGGCAGGTGCGGCTCTGCTGACCTATGGTATTATACGTACGAGTCACAACACTTGGGTCAGAAGGAAGCTAAGCAAGCAAAACAGGAAGACAGTGAAGGTAATACCTCTGGACTCGCCCTAGCTACACTACTCGTCATCATACCCCCAACCACAAATCACCCTCTGCCCCCTACACCCTGTGCTCCAGCCCCGGGGACAGGCTGTTCTCACTGTGCAGTCCGCAGGCAGCCCTGGCTACACTCGGTTTACCCGGCCCAGCACTGAAAGATGCTGGCTCTCCTCCCTGCCCTTCTGTGCAGGTTGACATCCAGAGCTGCAGACACTTTCCTAAATGGCCACTCTTAGGTTTGTTTCCCCATCTTACCCTCCAGCCCTACCCTGGGAGTTTTCAGCTTGGCTCTCTGCTTGGCCCTCGGGTCATCTGTCAGACCTCAGACTATTTTGTTTACCAGTGTGCATGCTCAGCCACAAAGTCACGTCCGACTCCTCGCGACCCCATGGACTAGCCCTCCAGGCTCCTCTGTCCACTAGATTTCCCAGGCAAGAATATTGGAGTGGGTTGCCATTTCCTCCTGCAAGGAATCTTCCTGACTCAGGGACTGTGCCTGCATCTCCTCCATTGGAAAGCCACCTGAGAAGCAAGGGATTGCTATCCATCCATTTGTACATGTACTCCGTCAACAGATAGGCAGCGGGCACTGCTTTGTGTCAGGCCCTTCCTGAGGAGCTGGTGTCCCAGAGCTGAGCCAGCTAGGGGCCCTGCCCTCAGCCTGCATGGGGCATGGGAAGGCAGACAAGAAACAGAAACTTAATACGTACTGTGAACAAGATGGAAAGTGATGAGGGTGAGGCTGAGGGGGATACAGGGTTTGTGAGAACTGGAGGAGACTCCCTAACACAGGAAGGGGTCAGGGAAGGTGGCCAGGAACAGTCAGAGGGGCAGTTCTCTGGAGCCTTTGGCCAGATGTGGATACCAGTACTGTCCCTTTCTACCTGTGTGACTTAGGGAAAGTTACCTAACCTCTCTGTGCCTCTGTTTCTTATTGCCAAAGTGGGGGTAATGATCACACTTACATAGTCAGGTTGTCATGAGGAAAAAGGGGTTACTATCCATCCAGTGCTGGGGCAGGGCCAGGCATAGAGGGTCCATGCTTTCCACTTGGTAGCTAATTAATCAGGCAGAGCATGTGGAGGAGGGAAGTCCAGGCAGAGAGGAGCACGGGCAGATGCTGGGGTAGCAGGCAGCAGAGAGGGAGGTAACGGCCACCAATGTAGGGTGGTCAGCGCACGGAATTCTGAAGGGGGATGTAAAGAGAGGGCAGCTTTCTCGGGCACTGATGCCATTCATGGGGTCAGAGTTCATCATTCTCTAGGGAAAAAACGATCCTCATTTTTAAGCCAAACACTGGACTTCACTGCCCTGGCCCCATTGAGATGCCTGGGCTCTGCCTCCATAATACATGCGGCCTACAGCTCCCTCCATCCCCTTCTCATCTGCCCCCTGCCTTGACTCAAGGAGGCTATTTTTATACTGACCATCCTCATGATCTGTTCAGATCACCAGAGATACACGTTGGACTTCAGCAAAACATACCTTTAAAACGTATAAGTGGTTAAGCTGAGCGCCAGTGAGAGAAAAAGGAGCAAACTGCAAAGTGTATTTTTATCTGGTTTCCTAGCCGGGGTCTGGGAGGAATGAAGGCATTCTGGCCCCAGCCTCCCCAGGCACACATCCAGCTTTCTGCAAAGAAGACAGCCCTGATTTCCCCCAGGACTGTGGCAGGCTTTTGTGGTGGGAGAGTCCTCAGCTCAAATACCAGCCACGTGACAAATGCCTGGAGGGCAGGCTCAGGCTGCGGAGGCAACAGGATGCTCTGTTCTCACCATTCCCCCAAACATGAATGAATTGATTGGTTTTATCTCCTTGGTACCATGGTTGGGAAGAGAGGTGGAAAATCCAGCCAGTGAACCAGGAGTTGTTGAACACAGTGTCCGACAGCTCAGAGATCCCATGCTGTGTGCCCACACTGGGTGGGGGATGTTGCCACACCCGGAGAGGACCTGGGGCTCCCTTGGAGCAGAGGGGTCTCTCAATACAATACACCTGGGTTAAAGGTAGGAGAGAGCAGGAATTTAATAGTGTCAGGCTGTGTGTGTGTGAGAGAGAGGCAATGAGACTCTGCGAGTGAAAACTCACCAGTGAGAAACAGAAAGTTTGGTCACGTGGGTCTGTGGCTAAGAGTCAGGGCTTATCTTTTGCGCCTGTTTGCGTCAGGGAACGCGGGGAAGGGAGGTGAAAGCGTGCTTCTCCTGAATTTCAGAGAGGCGATTTGGGAGTCTGAAGGTGCCCTCTCAGCCAAGTCTGGGGCAGACCCCAGGGGCCGCTGTGACAGCTGCTGCACCTCCCTCCTGCGTGTCAGCTGGCAGTGCCAGGCCTGCTGGCGAGGTGCCTCAGCCCTCCTGCCACCTTGCGCTGTTGGGCCTCACTGAACAGAGTTCGTCCTCTCACCACCCTGCCTCCATCCCAGCAGGTGGCAGAGCCTTTGAGAAGAGTGACACTGGACAGGCAGGTGACAGTTTTGTCACAAAGGCCCCCCGCCAAGAGAGCAGGGGACGCTGACCTCTAGGCCGGCAGGAGGGAAGGGGCTGCGTGCTTTCCTTCCTGGGGGTTTTAGAGTTCCCTCTCAGCTTTGCAAACATCACATTATCAGCATTGCCTTCAGATGCTCAGAGGTAATTATGATGGATTATTTAACTCATCTTCAATTACATGGAAGAAAATCTATTAACGTAGAGGATGGCGACCAGCCCCACGCAGGGGATTAGGTGAAAAGGAAGTGGAATGGCACCACAGCTGCCAGCGCTTCTTCTCATGAGGAAGGTCCTTCTTCCAGAAGAGAAGTCTGGACCAGAAAGACCAAGGTCAAGATGTCCCTGTGACGGCCAAGTGCGCTGAGAGTCCTGGTTCTTGCCAGTGGAGGCATGAGGAAGAGGCGTAAGGAAGGAGTGATCTGCTCTGCCGGGTGGGAGGAAGCACAAAGGACAAATGCTCAGGGGGGCAGATGACAGCTGAAGCCCATGGGAAGGATTCTGCACCCTTGTGGGCCAGAGGAGCTGACACTGGGCTTGAAGAGAGCTTTGTCGCCTGCACGGGTTCCTCCAAGCACCAGATGCCTCAATGTCCCCCAGGGATGCTGAAGGCACAGGTGTGCATTCTGCAGGGACCGGGACCAGGTTCCCTAGAGCTGCTATAGGAGTCACTGCTGGGACATGGGGGAGAGAGAAGAGAAGAGGATGGGAAGGCAGCTCACCATCATCAGTGCACTTCATACACTGACCTTCCAGGTAAAGCGTGGTGTTCTTCACAAGTGTGCCACTTCTAAAAGTTTGTTTCAGAATAATCATGCCTTAACTCAGTTATGATACCAACTACAAAGACTCTGTGTGTGTGTGATTTGATAAACTAGGAAGTGATGTCTGGCAGCAGATTAATTGTAACCCAGCCATTCAAGTGAAAGTGAAGTCACTCAGTCGTGTCCGACTCTTTGTGACCCCGTGGACGGTAGCCCACCAGGCTCCTCCATCCATGGGATTCTCCAGGCAAGAATACTGGAGTGGGTTGCCATTTCCTTCTCCAGGGGATCTTCCCAACCCAGGGATCAAACCCAGGTCTCCTGCATTGCAGCTCAGACGCTTTAACCTCGGAGCCACCAGGGAACCATTCAAGGGCACCTGCTAAACACACAGCCATACCTACAACTAAGAGAGAAGCCAGCAGGTAGAAGGTTTCAGCCAAGAAGTACTGTAGTCCCTCGGGCTCAGCCAGCCTGCAATAAGCATCTGTGCAGCACCCACTCAGCAAGCACCCTGCTGGGAACCTGACAGGAAGGACGCTCAGCCCCATTCTCGGGCGACAGAGATCCCCAAGGCCTCCCAGACAGCTCACTGCCTTGCTGCAGTGACATTAGAGAGGTATAGCTCATATCTCTGGCTCTAGGACCCACCCAACTGTGGAGTTTTTCAGGCTACAGTCTGAGCATAGCACTGGTTTCTTTTCCTAGCTATTCAGCGTAGAGATGCCCAGAAGGGTAATGTTTCTAGCTGTCTGGGCACTGCTACAGTACTTTTTTCCACCATCAGGTGGGAGACAAAGTCTCAGTGGGGATATTACAGGAATCCAGACACTGATGAATATTGAGTGTTGTCAATCATAGAATCTTTGGAATCATGTTGTGGGAGGAATCCCCTTGAAGTGATAGGTTTATGACTGAGACGTCATGTAGTGGCTCTGAATTTCATAATGCCCACTCTCAAATAGGTTGATAATATATAAAACATATTGGGGTTGTTTTGAAGATCCAACATTTTATATATATATATGTATACATATATATATGGTTTATATATATATATATATATATACATATATATATATATGTAAACCACTCAGAATATTATTGTTACCATTAAACAAGAATTTATGGAGTGTTGTGAGTTGAGTTTGCCCTCCCAACCCCAAAACCAATACATTCAACTTCTAAATTCCTGTATCAGTACATGTGATCTTATTTGGAAATCTGGTTTTTGGGGATGGAACTGTAACCACAGAACCAGCTCTAATCTGGCCCTATTCTGTTTCTAACAAGATCCTGAGTCATTTTTCAGAGGCAATAGGAACAAAACTGCAAGTCATACAGCTGAAGTGTATGCAGAGAATTTATTGATCTCAAATAACACCCGGAACCAAGGTTTCTCCACCCCACAGAACCTAAGGACCAGGACATGATGGAACCCGAATGCTGAAACCCTTTCAGAAGCTAAAGGTTCACTGTCCATGAAGACCAGTTCTGCAGCTCCTTTACCATATCATAAACAGCCACGTCCCAAAACCCTCTAATCAAAACCTGCCCCACCAGGGGTCCATGGGCCAACCCTCCTCCCCTAATTTGTAAGCCTATGACCCAACCCTGGATCGATCAGGGAGACAGAGCTGAGCCCTGTCTCCTGTGTCTCTGCTGGTTGACCTCACGATACAGCTTTTCCTGTTCTCAAATGCTAGTGCCATCGTATTGGCTTCTATGCGCGTCAACCCTTTGCTGGGTAACAGAAAGGAAAAGGTGAGGTCATACTGGATTAGAGCGGGCCCTAAATCCAGTCACTGGTGTCCTTACAGGAAGGCCATGTGAAAATACAGAGATGGAAGAGGTGATGTGAAGTGAAGACAGAGACAGCAAAGGGAGTGATGCATTTACAAGCCAAGGAATGGCAAGGGTTGACAGCGGCCACCAGAAATGAGGAGAGAGGCCTCGGTCACATTCCTCTCTGGAGGTTCTGGAGGGAACGTGACCCAGCCAACACCTTGATTTTGGACTTTTAGCCTCCAGAACTGGGAGAGAAAAAAATGCTTGCTGTTTCAGATCAGTACAGTAGCTCAGTGATGTCTGACTCTTTGCAACCCCATGGACTGCAGCATGCCAGGCTTCCCTGTCCATCACTAACTTCCAGAGCTTGCTCAAACTGATGTCCATCGAGTCAGTGATGCCATCCAATCATCTCATCCTCTGTCGTCCTCTTTTCCTCCTGACTTTAATCTTTCCCAGCATCAGGGTATTTTCCAATGAGTTAGTTCTTTGCATCAGGTGGCCAAAGTATGGGAGTTTCAGCTTCAATATCAGTCCTTCCAATGAATTTTCAGGACTAATTTCAATCAGGACTGACTGGTTTGGTCTCCGTGCAGTCCAAGGGACTCTGAAGAGTCTTCTCCAGTACCACAGTTCAAAAGCATCAATTCTTCAGTGCTCAGCTTTCTTTATAGTCCAACTCTTATATTCGTACATGACTACTGGACAAACCATAGCTTTGACTAGACAGACCTTTGTTGGAAAAGTAATGTCTCTAATTTTTAATATGCTGTCTAGGTTGGTCATAGCTTTTCTTCCAAGGAGCAAGCCTCTTTTAATTTAATGGCTGCAGTCACCAGCTGCAGTGACTTGGGAGCCCCCAAAATTAAAAGCCTGTCACTGTTTCCATTGTTTCTCCATCTATTTGCCATGGAGTGATGGGATTGGATGCCATGATCTTAGTTTTTTGAGTTGAGTCTTAAGCCAAATTTTTCACTCTCCTCTTTCACTTTCATCAAGAGGCTCTTTAGTTCTTCACTTTCTGCCATAAGGGTGGTATCATCTGCATATCTGAGGTTATTGATACTTCTCCCAGCAATCTTGATTCCAGCTTGTGCTTCATCCAGCCCACTGTTTCTCATGATGTACTCTGCATATAAGTTAAATAAGCAGGGTGACAATATACAGCCTTGACAGACTCCTTTCCCCATTTGGAACCAGTCTCTTGTTGCATGTCCAGTTTTAACTTCTGCTTGTTGACCTGCATACAGATTTCTCAGGAAGCAGGTCAGGTGGTCTGGTATTCCCATCTCTTTCAGAATTTTCCACAGTTTATTGTGATTCACATAGTCAAAGGCTTTGGCATAGTCAATAAAGCAGAGTAGATGTTTTTCTTGAACTCTCTTGCTTTTTTGATGGTCCAGCAGATGTTGGCAATTTGATCTCTGGTTCCTCTGCCTATTCTAAATCCAGTTTCAACATCTGGAAGTTCACAGTTGTCATACTGTTGAAGCCCAGCTTGGAGAATTTTGAGCGTTACTTTGCTGGTGTGTGAGAGGAGTGCAATTGTGTGGTAGTCTGAACATTCTTTGCCATTGCCCTTCTTTGGGACTGGAATGAAAATGGACCTTTTCCAGTCCTGTGGCACTGCTGAGTTTTCCAGATTTGCTAGCATATTGAGTGCAGCACTTTAACATCATCATCTTTTAGGATTTGAAATATCTCAACTGGAATTCCATCACCTTCACTAGCTTTGTTAGTAGTGATGCTTCCTAAGGTCCATTTGACTTCACATTCCAGGATGTATGTCTCTAGATGAGTGATCACACCATCGTGGTTATCTAGGTCATGAAGATCTTTTCTGTATAGTTCTGTGTACTCTTGCCACCTCTTCTTAATACTGAATTTGTGGTATTTTGTTATAGCAGCCCAAGGAAATGGATACACTGAGTATACGCCATTTTATCAGGCACTAGTTAAAAATATTGCTGTGGGGGGGGGGGGGGGGTGGTGATGGTAGTGGGATTTGGGGGTGAGGGAACTTTCTAACATTAAGGTGGAAGCCCAGCAGATAAACCACAGGGCCTTCTGTAATATCTCTTCAGTGCTGTTGATCAGTCTACTTCCTGAAGGACTGCCTTTTGCCTAGCAATATGAGTGCTGTGGGGTGGGGCCTTCAAGGACAGATCCTTGGTGCTTCCACTGATGTGGTACTGAGGACCACAGTCAGAAGGCAGCTCTGATGATGACGGTGACACGCCCCAGGGAGAACCCACCCTCACTCTGCTGGCAGTGTCCACAGACCCAGGCAGTCAGTCCAGGCCTGGGCAGCTACATCTTGATTACATAGCACTAGCCGAAGGCTATGTCAATATCTTTTGCTGACATACCCAGTAAACCTAGCGAGTGCTTCTAGGATCACTCTGAGGAAGGTCATTACTATTATTATTTTAAAATGCCAATAGGTGATCCAATTTCTTCAAATTCTCTGGGAGTGGTGCCCAAGTACTGGTGAGTTTTAACACGTTTCAGGTGATTCTAATGAGCAGTCATTGAGCACACACTGGTCTGCAGCCATGGTTCTCAAATTTGAATGTGCATCAGAATCAGTCTTGTTAAAACACACATCACATGGCCCTAACCTGGACTTTCGAATGTACTAGCTCTAGGGTTGGCTTTGAGAATTTACATTTCTAATAAATTTTCAATGTGGCTCCTACACTTTAAGAATCACTAGCATAGATCAATCAAGCATAAGTCATGGATTGAGTGAAGTCTCATCTCAAATACCAACTCGGGTCATTGTTAACAGCTGGGTTGAGAAGGATTCTAAGGCTTCATCTGGACTCAGCAAGGAAAAGTGCTGTGACTGCTGAGCGATGCGTGCCACAAGTGAGGGAATGGTAGCCTATATATGGCAAGTATTTGCCTCACTTCATGGAACCACAAAAGATCTTAAAATGGTGGGGGGAAAGGGCAATGAGCTGGCTTCATCAAAGTTTCCACTAAGTATTTTTAAGGCCCAAGGGAAACAGAGGGTTAACTGAGGTGAAGTTTACATCGTATGGAGCAAGCAGCCCCCTGGAGCGGCAAGTGGAGCGCTGCCAGCAGCGGTGACTGTCCTGAACGTGTCGTTGAGCAGCCTTGGTGAGGCATCTGTCCAGAAGGGGCTCCTTGCAGCCCTCGGTAGACACTTCAGACACCAATGTCCCTGCCCTCAGGGCACATCCATGGGAAGCGCTCTCCTGCTCTCCAGTTCCTGTCCACTGCACTGTGCCCAGACACCTAACATGACTCTAAGTGTTAAACTAAGAAGGTATTTTAGAATGAACGTCTCTATTTAAAGCACTCTGAAAGTACACTGACCCATTTTTCCCAACCTAATCAGCAAAGTGATTTTTTCTCCAGATAAGACCCATATCAGCCTAGAAGGAAAACAAGTTTACGTTGAAAAGGTTATCTTTCTCTTAGTGTTACCGGCTTCTAACAGCCAGTGGAAATGGCTTCTGGCTGCTGGATTGCAACTGAGTCTATATTATAAAGAGGCCATTCCTAGTTCCCTAGGATGTCAGGAATTTGCATGAAAACACTCTCTCCATCTCTCCATCTTCTGAGACAGTTCATCTGGCCCCACTGCTTATTTCTTTCCAGAAGCCACAATCTTGATGGTGACACTGTAATTTATTACCATGCTAAGGATTATGATGCAACATACAGAGAATTAGAACTTTAGGTGGGAAACCGGCTGCAGGAACAGGTGAGCTTTTGGAGAGGATGGTCTTATTTGTCATGCAAATGGCACACAGAACAGAGAAAAGGGCTGGGAGAAAAGACAACCCAAAGAGACACACTGCGTTGGCTGCAGACAAAATTGTTTCTAAATAGAATGTTTTTCAAAGCTTTTCTTGAAGCATTAGCTGCTCCTCCGAAATGAATGACACAATGTATTTCGTACTAGTAATAAAATATGTGATTTGAATAACTACAAATGGAGAGATTTACAGTCGGTGGGGTCCTGGCTGCCTCTCCCCTGAGCTTTGTGAGCGTTGAAACCCTTCTGTGAGATGCTGCAAAAGGTAATTGCAGCCCAAACATCATTTTCCAGCAGCGAGAGAAAGGCCTATTTGGACATAAATTAACTAAAAATATGCGGATGATAGTGTGTGTTTCATGTGTGAAGAACAGAAAGGCCATTTGGTGACGTTTCCCAGCTGGAAAACACACACACACACCCTGTTTTCAACCATACAGGCGTTGTTTCTCTGTACTATACTGTCAGGGTAAACAGCTGTCTTTTACTATCCACCCCCAAAATAAGCCCCTGATGCCTGAGATGTGTGCATTTAGTTGATATATATCACATATTTCTCGAGTTTATAATTTAAAAGAAAAGGTAGAGAGACAAGGGCTAGAAATTCACTGGCTGCCTTCATTCATTGGACAAGCAGGGTGTCTGTACCCTCTCTGGGCAAGGGCAGGGGCGGTAGAGGGGCAGAGAACAATACCACTTCTGCCCTGAGGAGGGCGCTTTGCACGGAGTCCATTAGTGGTGCTCAGCAGGGATGGTGGGGCTTGGTCTCTCCTGGTGCAACCCCCAAGCCTCGGCCTCGCTATCAGTGCTCCTGAAAAGTCTGCCCCTAGAGAGCACTTGGATTAACTGGTCTAATCTGCTTCAGATTCTCCACACTGTGCCTACCCAGAGGCGGACTGCTGGTCACCCAGAGAGGGACCCAGTACCCCTCAAGGACCTGCTGAGCAAGGATGTGCCTGCCCAGCTGTGAAACAGAAACACACACCCCCCACCAAGGGGGTTGGGTGGGAGAGTGAGCTTCTTCGCCCTCCATCCAGGGATGAGCAGGGCTGAGGGGGAGACTAGCCAGTCACCCTGATCTCTACCCTTCCCTTCCTGGGCTGATCCCGTGCGCAGGGCAGGAACTGAGCTTGTTCCTGGAGCCGCCATCCTCACAGCTTCCCTGCTGCCGGTCAGCCTCAGTGCCCCCTTAGAGACCACAGTTCTCTCCTTTGCTAGTCAACCTTCTTGCCTTGCCCTGGACCAGGTCTCGGCGGCTCCTGTTTCTGCCAACAGGCTGTGATGGTGCCCCACTTTGCCCCGAGGGTCTCCCCTGTGACCTTCAGGTAACCGCACTTCTCCCCTCTAGTCCTGCCTCTGTCTGCGAGCTTCCGCTGCTCGGAGGCGCGGCTGCACCTCCCGAGGCAACCTGGCGAGGCCTCGGGACAGCGAGCGGGGAGCGGGGGCCGCAGGCCGGGTGGCAGCCCGTCTAGCGGCCAGCCTGGGGACCTCCGTCCCGCTCTGGCAAGCCTGCGGGGTGCATTCCTCGACCTCACCGAGCTGACTAAGGCCTTCCGTGTTTCCCTTCCTCTTCTGTAAGCATCGACAGACGGTGGCAACTCATTTTCACAGGTATACTAGGTCTTTCCCTTATTCACAGGGTAATATGCTGCCTCCCCAATGTCCACTAGCCACGCTTCCAGCCTCTCTTCCTGTTCCCACCCTCCAGCAGCTATTTTAAAATAATCAGTCACATTAAATGGCTGAAGTTCCCCTGGCCTTCTGAACTGCCCTCCCTTCTTGGCACGGCTTCTCCCTCAAACAATCCCAGCAGTTATAACCAAGTCACTTAACCACTCTGTCTTACCATCTCCACCTGCCAATAGGGATAATAATGCTTAATTATCGCAGAGGGGCGCAGGAGGCGCTGCTGGCTGCTGCTGGCAGCGTGTGAGATGTGTGAGCGAGGCTCTGCCTGCCTCCTGGCAGGAGCCTCCTTCTCCAGGCCGCCTGTCCTCTCTGGCAGCAGTGAAGGAGGGCAGGGCCAGCCCCAAAGACCACTCCGGGAGGCCAGCTCCTCCAGAGCCCCTTCTTAATCAGTTACATGAACCAGAAGAGGCAAGGATGGTGGCCAGGGGTCACACTTGATAGAAGGTGGAGGGGGCACTTGAAAGCGGCTTCAGTTCCTAATCCCATGCTGCCTTTTCCTCATAGCAGATAGTGAGAAAGAATGGGGATAAATGTCCCTGAATATGCAGGCCAGGAACATCTTGTCTATCCAAAAAGGGAAAAAAAGAATTGATTTCTGTTTCACTTTTACAGAGCACAGAGCCACTAGCTTCATCATCACCTCTAGACTGTCCGAGTCCCAGTGAGTGCAGGCCTACAAAAGACCATGTGAGTCTACCGCATTTTGATGTTTGGGGAGCCTTTGTTGAGATATTAGAATACTAACGTGTACCTCAAAGTAAAATGAGAAAAACAAATACGTGTTGCTTTCTTTTTCAAATAAAGCATTAACAGGCACAGTGTACCGAGTAGGCATAAACTAAGATTGGTGGTGGTCCCCACATAAGGAGGGGCATGGGGAGGTGGGAGGAATCTCACAAACTGTGGCAGGCGTATATACACTGGCAAAAAAGTTTTAGGAAGTGAACTTTTTTCCTACCCAAACTTGAAATATGCAGTTCTTAACATCACCATGAGGGGCAGCTGAACATCATGTGCTCAAATGTGGTACCCTGAGAAGGACACACCATCATTTATGTAATGCATAAAGCATAGCCTAGTTCTAAGCATGAGGAGAGATCAGACAAACCCCAAAAGAGGAAGCTTCTATTCAGAGTAGGGGCAGTATTCCTTAACAATGACAATATCATAAAAAACTAAGAAAGGCTGTAAAAGTGTTCCAGATTAAAAGAGACTTTATCAACATGACAATGAAATGCAATATCTGATCCTGAACAAGATCTTGTACTAGAAGGAAAAAGTGCTAAAAAGGACATTGAGGGTCAGTTAACAGTATTAGAATACAGACAGTAGATTTAATAAGAGTATTTTATCCATGTTAAATTACTGAAGTTGAAAACTGTACTATTACAGCTATTAACCGAATATCCCTATTCTTTGGAAATTCAGAAATATATACTGAAGTATGTGGGATACTTCATGGGAATAAAAGCCATGATATCTGCAGCAGGCCTTCCAAGAGTTAAAACAAAAAAACTTTTTTGGTGGGGAGCAGACAAATAGTAAAGAAAGGGGGTGAAATGATAAGAACAAGTGAAAATCTGGGTAGAGGTTATATGGATATTATTTGTATTATCTTTGGAACTTTCCTTTAAGCTTGACATTACTTTAAAAATTAAAAATGTGCAAATACTTTGGCTCAGCAATTATTTTTCTTGAAGCTAATTGTACAGAACTAGCTATACAGGTGTGCAGAGTCATCTATATAAGAATATTCACTGAAGCACGGTTTGAAATAATACATCAGAAGCTGCCTAGATAGCCATCAAAGAGAGTTTGTTAAAAAAGGAAAGTTTGTTAGTTTCTACAGCTCATTCATACAAAGGATGCCTGAGGAAAAAATCTGAGAAACCTATAGGGGTAGCAGCAACAGGTTTCCAAAAGCAGGAAGTAATGTACTAAGCAGGGAAAAGCTCATATCTATGATACATTGTCAAGTGCCAAAGCAAGGCTATAAACATACACACACATACAAGCTGGGAAGGAAACACACCAAACTACTTATGACAGTGACTTCTAGAGACTGGGAAGGGAGAGTCTCTTTCACTTTTTACTTTAAACACAATTTTAATTTATTTTTTAAGCATTGCTTTTAAAAATAAACCATAATATTTTAAAAACACAGCATTACTAGGGACTTCTTTGGGTCTCTTTGTTCAGATGAGCGGAAGTTTCAAGTTGGACCCATGAGGCCCTTCTTCCGGTCCTCCCTGGGTGTGGGGGGAGGGAGTCGGGTGAGGACAGGCCTAAGTCTGGTGAGTGGGGCCTGTGATAACAGACACTAAGAGCCGCAGGGGGAAGGGTCAAGTCTGGGTTGGAAGAGCAGGAACTGAGGGGCGTCTTCCTCCTGCTATGAAGAGCCCAGTGCCTTGGGACAGCCACCTCACTCCCTGGGTTTATGGGTTTCTACAATGCTCAACACTGACCAGTCTCCTACTTGGTATTTCAGATCTCTAGGAAGCATGTGTATCACTCATTAATTAATTTCTTAATTCACTCCACAGTTACTGAGCAGCACACGGAAGCAGAGGTAAACGAGGAAGCCGGGCCAGCTTCTGGGAGAGACAGACGCAGGGCTGGGTGAGACCACGAGGCCTGTGGCAGAGGCCTTGATGGGCCACTGAGCCACCTGGAGGAGGGCAGTGATGTGAAAGCAGGTATGGGCTGGGCCAGCAGTGTTGAGAGCACGGTGAGAGCTAGGCTGTAGGCTGAGCTGCCCACGGTGGTTCCCAAGCTCTCACGGTCTTTCTTGGCCTTGGATTCTGCGGTCCCAATGAGGCTTGCATACAGAACTTGCTTGGGGTGTGCTGGGACCCCAGCCTGATTCAGACTTTAGTCAATGTTGCTTGCAACTTATCTGTTCTTTCTCTTGATTAATCAAAATAGATTACTGATCTACTAATCCTGATCTACTTCAGGATTTATAGTTTTCCCATTTCTTAGAAAATCGACTCCTGGAGAGCCTCACACATTCCCAGGCTCAGCTTTCTCCCAACTTGCTGGGTCTAAACCCCCGGTCTGCCTCCCTGCCTATCCTGCTTGAGCCCATAGGAGCCCAGGGCTGGGTGGTTTGGGACCACCCGGGCGCTTCACAGTAGGAAGGAGAAACCCATCAGTGTCTGCACCTCCAGCCCTGAACTTGACCTTTTTGCTGTGGCACTTAGTGGCTCTTGTCACTTGGGGCCTTTCTAATCTCACCAGAGCCTTGGAACTCTGTCTGGAATTGCAAGGCCAATTCCATTCCAAATTTTCTGTAATTGTGCGCGTCATGGGAACATTCGCTGCTAAAGTCCAAGGCTCTTTCTCTTCAGAGAGTTCGGCAAGCCATTTTATTTGGATCTGGTAAATAGTGAGCCCCTCCAAAACAATTCCTAGTCCCACCAGATCCATATCTCCTGAGGCCTGGGAACCCACTGTTTTGTAGGAGCCCCAAAAGTTCAGGAGACAGTCTTCAACCACAAGACAAGAGAAACTCTGGCAACTTCTCAAGACCTGTGGCCTCTGCACATGGTAAGCAGAGCCTGCTTATCTGGGCCTGGTGGATAGCTTCCCAGTGGTTCTACATCCTGTAGGAAACATTTCAGTATCTCTGGAGGCCTCTCAGACTTTCACATCTCTGGGCCCTCCAGTGCTGTGTTTTACTACCTGGGGCAAAGGATGGGTAAGGTCAGAACAGGGCAGGGTGGAGTTGCAGGAGGGAGGGCATCCTAGCTCTGGAACAAAGTAGGCATGAGGCAGAGAAGCAGGAATTAATGAGCCAGCATATTTGTGGGACAGATTGGAGTTTGTCTGCTTCCCCCCTCTTCTCCCCTCCCCTCAAGTAAACCAAGGGAAGGGAAGTCGCTCAGTCGTGTCCGACTCTTTGTGACCCCATAGACTGCAGCCTGCCGGGCTCCTCTGTCCGTGGGATTTTCCAGGCAGTAGTACTGGAGTGGATTGCCATTTCCTTCTCCAGGGAATCTTCCCAACCCAGGGCTCGAACCCGGGTCTCCCGCATTGTAGACAGAGGCTTTTACCGTCTGAGCCACCAGGGAAGTAAACCAAGTAGGTCAAAAGTGTGGGCATCTTTGAAAGGTCATAGTCTAAAACAGGAATTGATAACCTGGGGACAGATAAGAATGTTAATGTTTCTGGCCAAAAATCATTCCAAAGGTTCTCAGGCAAAAATCATAGAGTGTGATCTTTAGAATGTTATTAGATTGAGTTTCCAAGCACGACAAAAGAACATTTGATTGGCTTATGGAACTAGCATTGAAAATATTCCCTTTGTCAATGACAAGTGCTGGCCTGGTGACTAGAGTTGGAAAAGGTAATTTTGCAGCTGTGGTAGTACAGGCAGGTTCAGATAAAAATCATCCATGAATGCTAAAGCTGAGGAAGAGAGAGTGAGGATTTTGATGAAGAACGGGGTATTTTCATAGTCTCACTGTCTTCCCATAGACTGCTTATCAGTTACAAGAGAAAAAATATGTAACATATATTGCATGTAAATATACATTGGAGAAGTCAGAGAAAACCTTGACTGGGTGATCAAATCAGTAAGTCCAGTGTGACGGGGCACGTAGACATGATGTGCCTTGAGATATGATACTTTAGGAAGGACACACGTCACTTACATAGACTGTGGCCAAGAATGTGGCAACTGAATCTAATTATGATGAATACCAGAAAAACCCAAAGGGATAACGTTCTCTTAATGAAAACAAAACTGTCTGTACTATTTTTAAAAAGTCAATGTCATCAAAGACAAAGAAAGACAATGGAAATATTCCAGATTGAAGGAGACTGATGAGATATGAGGACTAAGCCCTGACTCTGGATTGCAAGTTCTGGAAGGCAGTCAGTCTTCACAGAGACTGATTTGAAGAAAATTAAAAATCTTATCCATAGTGTAGGTGTCTTCATCAAATTTGAGGCGGTGG